>JBBCBC010000001.1:14406184-14578424 GCA_037126765.1 Stenogyne calaminthoides
AGATATGATCCATCATATTCATGCTTAATCTTTCCTGCGAGTATATGATTTAATAGATATGACTCACAATTTAATAGTTTTCTTATTTATTTGCCTTTCTATTTAATACCCAACATTCAGAATATTCTTATAATATGTGTTTCCTTAGTCACAAGATAGACATTTAATATTGCCGCTTCAGTTTTCCTTTATAAAAAGCGGTTCTATTTATTTCCATTATAAACACGCTTTTATTGTAAAACACGCTTTTTGATATTGAATAATATAAGCATTTTCATGCTATATTCTCGCACATAATCTCTTAAACGTAGCCTCAACCTTTGTAGAGTTTAGGATAACGCTACCGCATCACATGTATAGGTTCACAATAGATTTGCATTTTGAGAAAGTTAACTTATTTCATAGGTACTAGTACTGCTAAATCGATTAAGTGCATTTTCTAAATATAATTTATTTTACCAACTCAAATTATATATTTGTTAGAAAATAACTTCTATATTTTAAAAATACATTTGAATCGCATCTAATGACAAAACTCACAGAAGTGAAAAATATCATACAAATTATTATATGAACGCGAAAATCTACAAAAAATATTTTGACAGTATAAAACAAATAATCTATTACAATGAGCCTATTCGCCATACTTATTACATTTTTCGCTCATATCGAATGTAATCGCAATTACACCTTTCTACAACAAAAATCTTGAGGACATGGAGGTCTACTCTCGCTTGCTTACAACATTTCCTCAACCCATTTAAATCCCATTAAAGGGAGTGAAGTATGTCTCAATTAAGAATTCCTCGATTTTATACTGACGCCTAACCACTAACCAAGACATTTTAAACTTAAAATCTTCCATTTTAAAAGTTTACAAAATAACCTACATTTTTGGACGTGGAAGACTTAAAAGATATATAGTTAATTAATACATTAAAATAAAGAAAAGTCCAAAGTAGTATGTGACAAACACAATAGAATCACTAACAGATGAATTTACCAAATACAAAAGTAGTCCACTAATAATAACCTGTCTTATCTACAACTTAATTCCTAAAGATAAGGACCAACCCAATTAACTCCGCGTTCACCAATCAATCAAAAAACAAATTGAAGAAAGAAAGAATTCATGAAAATGAAAATCAATCAAAGTAATACATGTCGTTTCTGAATGAGGGGACCATTCACTTGAACTGCATTAAGGTCGGAAAGGCAATTTTTGGTAAGAAGAGAAAGACAAAGCCTGTGATGGGCCCATTAATTTCAAAAAAAGACATCACTTGGTGACTGGCCTCTACTCCTTAAGACGGTATATGTTTTCATAAATACAAGATTTGACGGCTTAACACTTTGAGTGAAGTTGTGAATTTGTTTTGAAATAACCTTCCCTCACGATACACTGCCTCATATAAGCTATTTTTTTCAAAAAGTGCCCATGAGAAAGGGCATTTTCGTCTCCTTATTGCATTTTCAGACACACCATCACCTAACTCTGTCTCAAAGTCAAACCTATATCCCTCCTCACATTTTCCCCCAATCTTCTCTGTACCCAATTTCTTGATTTTTCACACCAATTCTTCAGTCTTACGAATTCCAATTTAGCCTTCTTCGGTCTAATGTTTTTCCAAATTAGGCCAAATTTTGACTAATTGGTATTCCATTATCAGTAATTACCGAATCGAATGCGAATTTTGTTCATGCACCGTGGTCCGTGTAATTAGCTTCCCAATGCTAACGCAAATTATAAACCTTGTTCATGCCCGTCAACGCAAATTATAAACCTTGTTTTATGTTACGTTGTTTAGCAACTTCAAAATTATCCTTTTCAAAAATAATAATAACTTAAAATTGGGGAGAAGTATTTAATTTGGGCAAATTTCATAACATTTGCAAATACAAATCAATTTGGTGCAATTTTAATTTTGGGAGTTCATTTTCTAAATTTTTTCAATTTTAATTTTTTTTTTTCAATTTTAGTTTTAACTTTAATTTCCCGCTTTTAAGTTTTTTTTTTTTTCCGCCAAATGATCCAAACCCTACCGAAAAGTGGTTATGAGTTCACTTCCGGCCCAAGCCAGATTCATGGTTCACCCGCCCTAATGGTTCATATATGACGAGGGGTTAATTGTTTGGCTAAGCAGTGCTAGAACGATGGGTCATCCAAAACCAATCGCACCAATTTGACTTCGCATGACGGATGCATGCGAGAGAGTTACTCTTTAATTTGTATGCTATAGATTCTGCCTAGTTTATACTGGTTTCTATTTTGAGCTAGATATATAGTATCAAGTAAATTAACGGTTTATATTTACATGCATTAACCCACATTTATAACCATTAATTTAAGTAATGGCTGTTCATAATCGGAGTGCATTAACACTTCACCGCAGACACCCTTATTATTATTGTTTATAAAAGATTAATTAACACTTTATTACAAATGTAATAATAGTTGTGTATAGTACATATACTACTGTCATAATTAATTAAATTGCTCATTATAAAAAACTAACATCTAAATAAATACCTTAAATTACTGGAGATATATTAGAAAATTACTACTCATTCCCAAACTCTATCATTACATTATCACACGCGGCCAGTTAGTGCCGAAAAATGTCGACGCAGAGAAATATTTATTTATTAGTATTTTATGTGAAGCAGTGATGGGTAATAAAACAAGTAAAAAAGAAATATTATTAAAGATTTTATACGATAAAAGGAGTATTTCTATTTTAAAATTACCAGAATTGAAGATTTTAACGCCCAAACAAAAAATGTATAATCGAAGCCAAATTTTATGGAGATATGATTATGATAGACACTAATGGATAAAAATGAATAGTTACTCAACTATATATTCGCCGAATTCACCGTCTGTTGCAAATCAGGAGGGAGTAAAAAACTTTGTTGATAGTCTTAAATTTCGTGTCCAAAATTCCAAATATGTTGCTTTCATTGTATTCTTCTGTAGGACAACTTTTTTTAAAAAAAAAGTTAGGGCTATATTATGGTGAATTTAATGTGAACTTATAACATGATTAGTATTTAATTAGTGTATATATGACCTGATTAATCGGAGAAACTGTGAAAATTTATGAATCAATTAGACAACAATAAGTTAGAATTAGTAGGTAAAATGAATAATTGAGTAATAAATACATAGATTAATATCTCAGAGAAAATGTGATACGCTTCAATAAAAAGACTTCAAAAACACTCATGTCACAGGGGAGAATAAACAGTTGGTTTTGGATGGTTTTCACCAGAAGGCGTTTTCACAAAAAAATGGACGGCAGAAAGAAGCTGACTTGCAAAAGGCGTGTTTTGATTGTAGCGAGACTTGGTCTTAACATTAACACAGCTCAGTGGTCCAGCGTTTTGTGAAAGCGACACCTCACCAACCGCACTGCTCATCGACGTGTCCTTGACTATAATGCACTCTCGCACGTGTTTTGATTTTTTTTTCATTGCTTTTACTGAAATTGCTCGTGAATACATTATATTGTGCTGTACGACGTCGTTTTTGGTCGGGATGGAGAAACTATGACGCCAAGATGACGTGTGGATTCCGTCGTCTTTTTGAGGAATTTCAATTTCAGGAGAAAAATATATGCTAATTAGATTGAGTTTGACTTAACATAATTACTGTTAATATTTTGTGAAATGGAAAACAAGTTAATCGAGATGAGAAAAGTATAAAATGTCAGGTAACAAAAATTTATGTATGTGTGTAATGTGTGACAAAAGTTCGAAAAATACTATGCAAAAAAATAGTAAGTGATAATTAAGTACGCAAATAAATTGGTAATCCCAATCACTATCAAAAGTGCTTATGTGATGGGTCCCACTTATCACAAACTTGAGGCTAGCTGTTTATGGATACAGCTCTTTCTACTGTCATGGCCTTTGTCTCAAGTATTATTGTAGCGACTCTTTCAATTAGATAGAGACTAGCTAATATATTGTAATTTATCCCTTTTCAGCGAATTTTTACTAGCAACTATTTCCATACATATTGTTCATTTTATTAAGTTTGGGTATAACCTCACGAATGAAATATTTAATTAATGTTTGATTCAGACTAGAGTACCAGTTTGATCACATAAATAACGAGTTAATGTCTACATATGTTAAAATCACAATACATATATATATACACACACTTACATGAAGAGTGATATAAAAATCCATCAATAATTTTTATGTATCAGACACAATGTTGGCCACCGTAATTAAATTTACTAATATACAACAGTAACATACAACTCATATATCATTGTGTTTCTAATGGAACCAAATTTACAAGTTTGTTAGCTACATACGAAAAAATCTGATTATTGTGACATTAATCATTCCCTACACTCTTCCTTCGAAACACACAGAAAATTCAATATTTTAATTTCAAATGTTCAAGTTCTTCTAAAAATGGTGAGCACTCCAATTTTTTTGGCACGTCCAAAGAATATAGAAAGTCTGTACATTAAAATTAATACTCCCTCCCACTTTGTAAAGCTTGTCGCTTTTGATGTTTTTATATAAAATTTACAATAATAAAATTTTTGATAGATTTATTTTTCTAAATAAAAAGGAAAAGAGAGGAGAGAAGATGAGAAGAAAAATACATTTTCATAAAAAATGGGAACTTTTTAAAAATAAATTAGAGAGAATGGTAAAAAATAACAATTATTTTAAAATAAAATTTAAGCATAAAACGACAAACAAAATGGTATTTGGATATGGTGGTTGAAACTGACGCCCAACTGGTGGTCTAAGTGCATTGACGTCACTGAATCCGGGAGTTCCAAGCTACGTATTTTTGGCGCTTTAGTTGATGATATCTTGAGGTTATCCGCTTCATTTTCGAGCATTTTTTAGTTGACTGTATTTATTTGACACAACGCGGCTTGGCCCATGTATCGACTTTATTTATTTTTTGTGTTTTACCGCCACGATACGGTTATTCTTGATACTTTGCTGACACCATGACGCCGATTGGCTATCATTCATGGATCTATAAGATCTTTTCGTTAAAAAAATATTGAGAATATGAGAGGAGTATACATCAATTAATTTAAATAAAAATTTGTAAAATAAATGTACAAATAATATATATATGTATTTGGACCGAGTCAGTATACTCATTAACAACATGAGAGACAATAAGTTCATCTTCTAAACAAAAAAGTTTGCTTAGAATTAATTAACATGATGAGTCATCTATACTTTTAATTAGTCAAACTTTATCACTCAATAAGTGTAGCATGATGTTCCATTATTAAATTTCAGTCAACTTAAGCTCTTAATGATTCTTATCTAAGAATTTATATATACTCGTCTGAACTATTTGATATGTATGGAAGCAGCTCAATCAAATTACATTTCAACCACGTCATCACGTCACAATTAATCCAGAATGGCTGATGGTACTGTCGACAAGGAAGCCGGTTTGACTATTTTTCCTAAATCACCTTTTTTTGAATTAAATTCAATTTCTGTTGACACAAGATCAAGAATTAAACTCGATTTCACTTATCAATAATGAGTACTTGATATAGTAATTGGTTCATTTAATTGACTGGAAGAGTGTTGCAAACATCCAACTCTGAGTGATAAATGATAATCAATAATCAATTAAATTATAAAGTTGTTGTCACTATCCAACATGAAACCCTATATTTACGGTAATTTGACTTACTTGTTCTAAAATGAGGAAGATTTGAACACATAACAAATTTCCATTATTGTTTTCATTATATTCCGATTTGGGGTATTGACTGCTTTAAAGGGTCAATTCATATGAATTCTTTTCAGATTCTACACTTTTTTTCTTTCGAGCGGGTTTCACAAGATCAAAATGCGATCAGATAACGATTTTTAAAAAAATGATTTAGTTTAAACTAAAACGCACAACATGTGTTCGCTAAAACAAATCAGACGTTTTATTATAAATAAATTATATATTTAAAAAATATATGCACGGGCCGCTATGCGACTTCTCATTTTTTTCTAATAGTTGTTCGGTGTTGCTGTGATCCTATTGGGCTAGAATTATTTTTTTCGTCTAAAAAATGGGTATCAAATCAAAGATACTTTATGCCGCCTTTCTGTGGCTATGTCAACTTATTATCGGCCCATTTATTATAGTGTCACCCATATCAACAAAATTTTTTTGACAAGCCCAAATCATGGATCTTTTTGTTTTACCTTAGATTTGATAATAATCGCATATTCTGGGTTGTATATTTTATTATTTTTGTTTTAATATCAACTACATTTTTTATGAGTTTGATTTTTTATAAATAAATTTCTTTTTATCAAATACTGAAAAAATAAAAATTATAAAAATAAAAATTTCTAACTTATTATTGGTTTAACGCATCTCGAACTTTTCTAATCGCATATCAATATAATCGGTACACTTCTATATTTCATACTTTTTTATAAAAGTATTACCAATCATATTTTATCAAGGATTTTAGGAATAAAAATTTTTTTTTTGATAAATAGATGATTAGTTGTTGCCTATGACATTTCGTTATATCAAAAGATACAATTTATTTATAATTAATCGTATAACTATTTTTTTTTTTTTTTCACATAAGACAAATAAATTTATACTTGCCAATTTTCAATATATTTTCAAAACATATAATTTTATAATAAATTAAATATATTTCAAATGCACATTACATGGAGATTAGGTCCATCCATGTAACATTAATTTATGGGTTGGTATAATGAAATTGATTTTTTTTATAAAAGATAATTTTTAAGAATATAAAGTCACACTCTTCATTATCAATATTTATACCTCTCGGCTATATTAATAATTACAAGACATCAGTCTCAGACAAGACCGCCAATCCACGTACTCATAGTGTATTTTAGAAGCGTAACTTGTTATGCCGAAAAGCTAATTCTTATTTATACGTAAAAGTGCAATCATATTACGGTAATATAAATTTTGACGCTTCTATTTTGCTTAATCAAGACGCTTAAACGCATCTCATGAGTACATCTACAGACCCTTTGCCAGCATACGGTATCACTCAAATTACACCTTTACTTTTGACATGGTCAATACTTTTATAAAAAAGCTCACATCATTTCATCGTAAAAAAGCTCACACTCTTAAGAATATAAATCACTCCCTCCTTAATTAAAAAAAACTTTTCGCCCCATAGTTTGGCTTAATTTATTTTATAGCGTTTTTTGACTAGTCAAATAAGTTGACCCCCAGGTCTTGCTCAGTGCTCTTCAGTGCTCAGGTGCAAACTTGGAAGCCCTACAAAATCTTTTGTTGACCTCCTTGCAAATCATACAACTGTATTCTCATTGCTCCTTACTTCCCTTCAAACATCTCTGCTGGCACAAGCCCTAGATTTTCAATTGCAGATTTATCTTCCAGTTTGATATATGGAAGAAAGCATAAATTTAATTTGCAGACTGAGTACAAATTTTTTAATCCCGAAATCAGATGTTTAAGCCTGCGTTATCTCGAGGTTAGTACCCGAAAATTCTATACTAATTTCTTGTTATATTGAGAACAATGAACAAAATTATGTGCATAGTTCGCCTACCGTTATTTTCTGATGTTAGTTTTGGTTGTTGACCAAATTTATTGATGTCAGATTGATTGAAAAATCATTAATCTGTGGAGATGAAGATTAATTATACACTTCCGGTGATTCTACTTTATAGCCTCAATTATTTCCCTGCCTTGTAACAGCAGATTTAGAGGTACAGTAATTGCTCTAGATTTGGTATTTATTACTGAATGGTTAATATTGTCAGTACTTGATAAATTAGGGAATATTGTTGTTAGGAGAAAAATTAGATTACTTCCTGCTGAAATTGGGGAGGATAGGGGAAAAGAGGCAGTTGATCCTGTGAAGATTGGGAAGATGGTAAATTAGACAAAAAGTGTTCCCAAAGGAGGAGGGTGAGCAAACGAAGGTGAATGTTGGTGCTCAGAAAGATGAGCCAAGGAGAAACGTAGGCTTGGTTTCAAGTTAAAAAGAATCTAAAGAAGGAAATTGTTGGTTGTAAATGAGAAATGTGATTCTCATCAAATCGTTGAATGGACGATGAGAAGACATTTGCTGCCTGCCCTAGAGTTCCTGGGAGTGGTATACAATTTTGCTTGTTTTAGTTTTCATAAGGCTAATTCACACATTGGTTCATAATTTCACTTGTATCTATCTAGATTCACCACGCTTTTTGATTGGATTTTTATTTTCATTTTAGATATTTGTGGTTGCTCTTTTTCATCATTTAAGTGAATATATTCAGTGGTTTTGACTTTTTGGTAGTAGGTTCATTATACCAGGTTGTGGTTCCGCTCTCATTTGTTTCCTTGAATCATGAGAAAAACCCAGCAACACAGCTGCTATATTATGATGTTGGAGATATTTGCATACAATATCATCTTTGTAATGCCATTTATCCAGCATTCATACTGTCAGATGTAGTAAATCTCGTGTTATTGCCAATGTACATTACTAAAGAGCTTTTCTTATTAAAATTATATGTGTTATTTCATTAGTTGTGTAGTGTCATTTCAGGTAACATGCACCATTGAATCATTAAATGTTATTTATTTTTTAAAATACTGTAACATGTTGAAAAAGCCGAGTTCTTAAACTTCTTTATGTTCTACAGTTGATTTTCAAAAATGACAGAAACTAACAAGACTTTTTTAAGTTTGTCCTAGTCTTATTTACCTAGCCTCATTAGACTTGTTTTTATAAATGTTTTTTTAGAATGATATGAACTTGGGGTATTATGCATTTGTGGTGGTTTTGCATTTTAATAAACCTGAAATATCTAGGAAAAAGTAACAAGATTTTGCTGTTTATTTTCCAGAATTTCCAGTTCTTTTCGGGGTTGATTGAGAACAAAGGAAAAGACCCAATTTAGTATCACAATTTCAGCTCCTGATTTAGTTAAGCTAGAGAAAGAAAAGATTGAGCTCCAAGGAAACAAAGATACAGAGGTATGTAATCATTGTTTCCTTCTTTAGTTGTTGAGGTAGTACTACTTATAACTCATATGGCTGATAATGTTACCAAGGGTTTCTTTTATACCACACTGATCTATCAGTTTCAAAATAATATTGTGTTTTTATCCTCAAGTTACTTAGTTGTATCATAATTCAAGTCCAGATAAAGATATTTTTGTTAAATCCGCTACGTTTACCCTGTGCTGCAAATATTAATCAATCTGAGCGTAATGAAAACATTGTAAAATTTCTTGATAAGATTGTCCTAGTGAGTGAGAAACCCCTTTATGCTCCAAGTAGATAGGACTTAAGAAATAACATCAAGTTATAATTAATTTTGTTACCAAATTTGTATTACTTTATCATATTTTATCTTAGATTTTAGTATTCATATAATCTGTGTTAGCATCACACATTCCTAAGCTATGTTTTGAATCTGTCAGAATTCAATCTTCTGCCTCCTTAAGTATTTTGTTTTTATTTCTGAACCTGGTCTATTTACTTTGGGTTGTAAGTGTATCTAAGAGGAGTATCTCGGATAAAGTGTCATATTGTCTCTAGTTATTTGACTTTGGTTGTATCTTCTTAAGACAATTTCCAATCACCATTCATATAGAATTTACAGAGAAGGTTTGATTTCTGATCTTGACCATATAGTCCAATAATGTTGTGAATGTATACCTTTTTGCACCTTGAACTTATCATCTACGTGATGCATTTGCAAACCTTTGTAGTTATCATGAAGCATTTTAGAGGTTCTTTACCTGGTTCCTTTTTCCAGAACAACATACATATGATTTATCTTGATCTTTCATAACCTCAATATATTTAAATCATTGTGACTAGGTTCTCTAAAGGAGAAGAGAGGGGTGGTGGTGGTGGTGGTGGTGGTGGTGGGGATGGGGTGGTGGGGGGTGGGGTGTAAGTGTAGATAGGAGTATTATAGTGGCATCTTCAATTAAAGACTAGATGTCATCATAATCTGAATAGTATCTATTAACTAGATAATGGCATATAATGCCATCAGATTCAAGCATGTCTTTTCTGTTATTCTTGAATTTGTCACATGATTCTCATTATGAAGAGTTTAAAACAAGAAGGAAAATGAAATTTTATCATTGTCTTCCTTAAAGTGCCAGAGGTAAATGGTGATTTAATGTATCCATGCCTCTAGAACATGATATATTTTTATAATCTCGATTTTTTCCTTTTGTTTCATTAAATTATATTTTCCATTCTATTTTTTTTTATTATCCATTTATCGTAGACATACGAGATTAAGAAAAAATAGGAGATAATAGTGTATTAAAATGTGTAAAGTGGGTAAAGTGGTTTGGTGGAGGGAAATATTAAATTAAATGATGGGTTTCGGTGGTTTGGTGAGAGAAACAATAGTATTGATGTTGCTTTTATTGCCTTTATTTGGAAATGGATAAACAAAATTAGGGACGACTATTTACGAAAAGCGATAATCAAAATCGTGACGGAGGGAGTACTATTTTTTAATTGTCTGGTAAATTATACAAATACAGAGTGCTTATATTAAATCTAAATTTACTAAATATGCACTTTAGTTGTATTGCTAACTTCTTTCTGTTTCCTAACCTTTAAGATTTTCGCTTCACAAGTATGAATTTCATCATTGCAGGTCAAGGTATCAATCGAAGGTGTGAAAATGACCATTTCATCGCATTTCAGAGTCGACATACGGAGACTGCAGTCTCAACTTTAAAGATCAATTTGGGCCAAAAGAAAGTCGGTAATTCTCCTGATTCTTCGTTTCAATATCTTTTTTTTAAGCCAACTTTTATCAACAGGATTTCTGTTCTCAGCTGCATTACTAATACTAGTAGTATCAGTTTTCATGTGCGCCAAATTAGGGGGCAAATATTTTGCAAGAAAAGGTCTGGAGTACCAAAAAAAGCTAGATGATGGAGCTGCCTGCTTCCCCATGCTAGCAAGCCTTGAGTCAGGTGAGAACGAGGTGGGATGACAGCTGGGGAGACAGTTGGGACGATGAAGAAGACCAACAACACCATCATTGCCTTCACCCAAGCCTTTCTAAAAAAGGCATAGCCTCCTAGAAAGTTCAAGGAAGGATGGAAAGATTAGTGAAGATATCCCACACAAGGTGATCCAATTACATCAACTTTATGGTAATTGATTAGCATTACATTAACTAAAAACTGGAGAGACAAACATTGCATACACACAATCGCAGCTCCATTTTGGATGACCCTTCTAACCCAATGGCCTTTAGTTACACAACGCATATTAGATGAATTTTGAACAGATAATATATAGTTTCAGAATGGAGATGAATGGGGACGTATTCGTTCTTCATCCTCCATCAGTGGTGCAATTAGTTGTCCACAGGTAACGGATCGCCTAATCGTGTTTGTGTACTGATTGGAACCAGTTGAAATGGGTTAGTGCTTTTGATATACATCAATTATGTTGCGGCTATAGTCTGTTTGTTAGACCTGCTAATTTATTCTTTTTTCTTCAATCTCTTTAGAAAGTATCTTAAATCTATTATCATTGTTCAAATGATATTAACATAGGTAGGATGTTTGAGGCCCAATATTTTCAACCCCTTATCTCCAATAAAGTATTTTATTGTCCATGCATTTTAATAAATTTTTTCAAAGGGTAATACCCTTTGTACACCAATTTTCAAAAAACAATAAAAAATGTATGACACGATTGTACACAAGTAAGAACTATTATTACTAACAAAATAATATTTATTTGAAAATGCATGACACATTTTGTGCATATAAATATTTATCATTTCAAATTGTGTTTAAGAAGAGTTATGTTTGTACTGTCCTTAATTTTTTGAATATAGATTACTGTAAATTGGTGATGAATTTATCTGAAAAAAAACAACGATATTTGCTGATTTGAAACTCAATAGTTCAAATCCACCATTCCAAGCGCAACACGTAGTTTTTTTTTTTTAATGTTGAAACAGGTTCAACATGTAGTTAACTTGACCATATTGTCTATCAGTGTGATTTATGATTAGTTTTACAGCTGTTTTCTTCTTCCAGTCTAGGAAAGTATAGTTACAAATCAAAATCGTGAATGCGTTTTATATTTGATAAAATATATTTTTTTTAATTTACAATTTTTTTTTTCAAAATAATTTACGATTTATGGAAAGATGTACTTTGCATTCAAGCTGAATCACCGGGTGCTGCTATTTTATGGAGTATATAAAACGACCGTATTCCTTTTGTTGAGAACAGAGAAGACAGCAAATTAATAAAAATGGATACTTCCAGCAGAATTTGGGTGTGTACATTATTATTTTCCATAAAATTAGATGGGTATGGAAACACCCTAATAATCACATGGCTAGTTCCAATTTCTAAACTCCTTGTTGGCTGATGTGCACCGCTCAATTATCAGTTAATCCCACGCCTCATCAATACTCTGGTGAAGGACAAAATATTCCGTTTCCTTATATTTATACATAAGATAATATGGTGAACGTATAATTAATTAATTAGGGCTTTCTGAAATATATTTTTGAATGCAATACACTCCATATCTTTAGAAAGTAGGAGTATAATATTTTGAGATTCTTGAATAGTCAAATCACTATTATTATGATGAAAAAGAGTGATTGCTCAATGATCCAATCAAATTTTATATGTCAATTTGATAAGGAGCATTCTTAAACTAATGTGTAGTACATAATTTTGTTACGAAATTATATTTTTATTATTGATAAGTTGATGTAATGTTGTGTTTTTTTTAAAAAATTAATCATTTCAATTATTCGATATTTTGAATCATGACCACAATCGATTTAATTAGTGATGTTCTAATCACTTGATAGTTGGTATAATTAGTGATACTCTAATCACTTGAGCTATCAAGTTGAATATTTAAAAAAATGTGATTTTTTTTTAGCGCTTTTAATCTTTTTTTTTTTTAACTATAAATTGGAAAAATATTAAATGATTCCAACTCCAAAGAGAGAGTCGACTTTGCCCGTGAGGCCAAATAATTAGTCTTGAAAATTGAAATACAAAAGTTGTTCAGATACGTCAAGTGCGATAACTCAAATTTGCTAGAAGCCCACCCTCCGAGACTCAAGATCTGGGTTCGGCTAATGCCAAGAAGAAAGAATTATTCCTCATGTGGTTTTCTTATGGTGGGTTGGTGCTTCGCTTCGCTTGTTTCGGCGCGAAATGATGTTTATACGCCTTGGGCAGGGTTAAACTATCAGAATTATTGATTCAGTGAATCACCAATCCCTAAGATAGGTAGTTCCGTAATCTCTTTGGGCAAAGAAACTCAACTCCTCGCTTTAAACTTCTCTCGCGGAAAAGATGCTATCAACGAATTTGTGGGAAGTTCTCGCTTTTAATATGAATGATTTTATCCTTATCTTCGTTAATCCAAGACCCAAAGCCGAAAAGAGATCTCTCATATTCTCGCTAACTCAATCTACTTTACAACAACGGCAAAATTTGGCTCTCAATTTACCCACCCTCAAGATTGAGTTGGGGAAGATATCCCGGATTGGATTTCTTCTAGCTCTTTATTTATTTCATCTCTCCAAGAGCTGGGATTTTTCCCTAAAAAAAATTAAAAAAAAATCTTTAGAGAACTATATTAATTAATTACCTTAAAAAAAAAAAAGTTGTTCAGATATGCTATATACAAAGGAATCTCATATTCCACTAGTAAATTCAACTTTCTCACTAGAAAAATATGTAATGATTTTGAAAAATTAGAGAAGAACATATTCATGTGCTCGTTTCATAATAATAATTTGTCATGTACACATGTTACAAGTTAAATTATTTTGGGTTCATCGACCACGTCCTCTCCAATTCAATTCATCATCATTCTCTTTTCTCTTAATCCGAATTTGGAATGCACATTAAATCTATATATAGACTATTATAGTCTTTTGCAAAATAGTATATGTAATGATTCTCACCATATATAATAAGAAACTAGCAGCCACTATCCAAGAATGTACACTAGATAAAGATTAATTTTGTATACGTAATTTTTTGTATGAGACGATTCACTAATTAACATAAATTAATATTTAAATATTTAAAGTGTTAAAATGTTATTCACATTTTGTGTCAGTATCAAGCGAGGCCTCCTACTCTTGGACTTGGCAATGAATTTAATTTGTGATCTTCAATTGCTATACTCCCAAACACCATTAACTCAAACACACTTTTTATGAGGTAATATACATATTTAATTACATATACACAGTCAACATTTATATATATTTACAGAATTTTAGTGATATCATGTCATCTAACAAACTCAATATATGGACCCTAAAAAATACATATTCTGTTTTAGTTTACACTCGTCGACATGTATAACTTCGTGCGTTAAAATATTCAATCGTATCTAATTATTATGAATTTCAAGTCCTAAAAATAATAGGTTTTTTTTATATTCTTTAAAAAAAGTAATGGAGCACCAGAAATCGACCGGACATCATATCATATATCATATATGGGTGTGTAACGCGTGTTTTTAAACTCTAATGAAGGACAGAGGTACTAATTTTTAAATCTCTTTTCACAGCTTATAACTTATAAAAAATATTTTTAAATTGTGAATAGAGTTTATAAACATCCTCATAGACGGAAGAAACATACCCTTTTCAATTCTTTTTTTGTTTTGTAAATATTGATTGTGTGTTAACTCTCGTGGTGAAATAATATAAATTAATATTGATTCTTTTTAAAATATTAAAAACATTTTGAATATAAAACCAACCCCTTTTTTTTTTTTTTGAAATCGTAAAATGACGATTCAAATTTATAATCTGAACCAAGATAGTGGCTAAAAACTCTAACCAATGGATCGACTATTTTACAATCATTAAAAAAATCACATCCTATTATTTTCCAAATATATATTGATTTTATTGATGCCATTTACTGATGGGAAAACTTGAAATCATTTAGGTATGTTTGTTTTGAGAGACTATTCCCATTTGAACTTTCGACTTTTAATTTCACATACCCATTTAATACAAAATTAAAATTGTGATTTCAAAATCCAATTTAAAACATAACCTAAAGCCTACATCTCGCATATATAAATTCACATTAATAATAATATTATAGATTTTACACAATTTTCAAATACAATACTCAATCATTCAATCATTACTATAATAATATAATAATACAAATCAATCAACTTTTTTTGATCCTATATAATCATATTCTATAAAATCTCAAAACAAACATGTCCATTTTTAATATTCATTAGAATTTTAAAAATCCTAGATTTAAAGTCGAGGATTTCTCTACCCACTATAAAGTTTAAAACAAACATTTACTTTTTTATGTTTGTTTTTTGTATTTAATAAGTGGAAGTCACCCCGGAAATCCTATGGATTTGAAAGTCTTGATGAATAGAAAAAAATATGTGTTTGTTTTGTAATTTTGTCCCGGTTGAATTTTTACTTTATATCAAATCAACGTTTAATAAACGATTGATATAATATTATTATATTGTATTGAGATTATGAAAAATAATGATGTGATTCTATTGAATTTTGTGAAAAATATAAGGTGTAGATGCATTTTATAACGAGATGATTTTTGAAATATAATTTTAAATCTCAAACTATATAATTAAAGATTTTCAAAGCTCTTAAATAGATCCGGAAGATAGTATAAAACAAACATACAAAAACAAGGGAAAGTGCCAACACGACAATCATTATGATGAGGAACACTGCACATTCAAATTCAGAAATTTGTTGTGCACACGTGTCACCGTGTTCCTCAAGCATAGGCAGCCAAATCAACGTTGAATGAGACACCATATCCCATGGGCCTCAATCCGACGGCTACGATCACATCTTATGGTGCACCGCTGTATCCTGTCATTTATGCTAATTTACCCCCACACGCATTCCCCATTGCGGCCCAACGGCCTATATAAATTGAGTTGTTGGGTAAAACTGCAATACTTCCATAAATAATACTCACTTGCCTTTTAAAAAACGCCAAGACGTTTATCGTTTTTTACGCGATTTTGTAAGTAATTTTTATTAAGATTTAAAAATAATAAAATAATTTTTTAAGATCATTTAATAGATATTATGATATCTATAATACCCCTTTAAAAATCACTTTATCATTTGAAATATTAATAAACAACTCGCATTCAAAAACTCGATAACAAAAGAGATATGTTAAATCTTTTATATGACGGAAAGATTAAATATTTAGTATTTATGTTTCCTATACACAGAGTATATCTTATACCAACAATTTGTTTTTAAATGAATTTTTTTCTAATCAAATTCTTTTTGCTCCTACATAGAATGACAAGTTAGTAGAATTTCAAAAAATTTGGGGACCGATGAAATAGAGTTCCACTAATATATAACTGTCCATCTTTTATTAATATATAGTATCTAACAATTTATTTATATTTATTTAGAGTATTTCTTAGAGCTTAAATTTTAATACTAGTGGGCCGGGTTTTCGGGTATTTTAAGCCTAGAAATTCAAGTTGTATACCCTAGTATAACAAGACTTCATAGTCATTATTATTCATTTTAAATATTAATATAATTATCCCTGAGAGTATTCCTATTCTTGAGCAATACACTCAATTTACTTTTTTAGGGACTAAAATTAATTAAAAAAAATGAATAATTTTGTTAAATTCCTAATGCATCAACTATTAAATAATAAGAATTGTCTGCAAATTCCTTAAAAAAAAACTGCAATTTGTATAAAAAAAAATTCTAATTATATAAGCAATTCTCACAATTTAGGATATAATTATTCTGGTTAGAAATTTCATAATATATTAAAAAAAAATTGTAGTCAATTTTTTTTGGTGCAATAGAAACTTACATTTCACATCAACTAATAATGCAAAATGTTCAGCGCAAGCCTTCCTTTTTACCATAATTTTAAAGTGGCGTTAATTTCGTGTATGCACATTTTTTTACACTATATATCATTTCTATATTAACTTTTTTTTTTTTTTTTACAAAAAAGATATATAATTTATTACAATGTGTTTTATTCTACCACATGACATATCTTTTTTTTTTTTTTTCATCTTATCGGTTTAACCACAAACAACACCTTTCTTCAATCCAAGCGTGAGGACATAACGGGTCAACATTCGTCATTATAACATTTTCACATGGTCGATCATCTACACCA
Source organism: Stenogyne calaminthoides (assembly GCA_037126765.1). Taxonomy (NCBI): domain Eukaryota; kingdom Viridiplantae; phylum Streptophyta; class Magnoliopsida; order Lamiales; family Lamiaceae; genus Stenogyne; species Stenogyne calaminthoides. The sequence goes on from JBBCBC010000001.1 coordinate 14,423,393, forward strand.
AAGTTTCATCCACATTCTTCAAGATCTCGAAATTAAGGACCCATAGAGGGCGGAGAACCCCATAAAGGGTGGAAAATCCCATTAAATCCCAATAAAAAGGGGGGCAAAGATGTTCTAACCTGTGACCTATTTGTTTGCAACTAAGTTATCTTCCACTGAAACCAGTTCCATTTTGACTTATATTAACTTTTCTACTTTTTATTCTTTTTCAGAATTAAATAATCTTTTGATTTCTTATAGGCTTTTTTTTTTTTTCATTTACTGTGCACCTTTTACGTATGTTTATAGATTATAATGCTAATCACTATTATCTTTGACAAATCCTTTTGTGCTTTATTTATTCATGTCTACATCAATATTTATTAATTCTTGTTGCTTTTCTCGAGAAAAATTATATGATTAGTATTTTAACAAAAGATTTACTAAAATAAAATATTAGGAAATAAGCAAAATTAAGTAGAAAATTTCTACGAAAATTAGTTTAAAGTATGTACATTTAAAAAAATCATAGAGCAACCTGTTTCTAATCAAATCTAAATGCTTTGGGTTGAGTTTGCATGTAAAATTAATTTGACTGAATTTGAAAAACCGTGCAAATTTACTCAAAACTATTGTGTGAGGTAGAAGCATCTCTTAGTTTTGAAAATTTTTGAATCTACATGATTAATTTAGTATGAAGTTATTTTATTTCAGACAAAACAAGAAAAAATGCAAATAATCCAAAAGAACTATGCAAGTAAAATCTTAACTATTGAGGACATTATATAAATAAAACAGAACTCTACTTTATATTTGAGTCACGCTTTCCTTAAAAACATGATTGGTTGAGAGTTGAGAGTCTTGAGACTCGATAAACTCATAAATTATATAATCAATCATTTTGTATAATTCATACTTGTGTGCATCAATTGCACATGGTGTAATTATCAATTTTAATTTGGATTAACTACACATTAGAACTTTTGATTTCACCCTCCATTTAATTTTTTAATTCCTAACCCCGAATCCCCGAATCAGAACCTAAACCCGAACCCGGTTATGAACCCCAACCCAAACCCCTGAATCATGAACCATTCGGAGGAATCCGTCGACGAAATCAATCACGGAGTGGGACATCCGGGCGGAACGGGTTTGGGTCCGGTCTTGTTCAAAGTTGAAATATAGTTTTTTTAAAAAATAATAAAAAATTCCCTAATCAAATTGCACCCATTTTAAATTGAGAAAATGATGATATAAGTATTTGTCCGACTATATATGATACCATCACATACTAATTTTTTTTTTTTAAATTTATATACATATATAAAAACAGTTGTGAAAGAGAAATAAAGTTAAAATTTGATGAAACTTACTTGAACAAGTGAAATTATACTTGTTTGATGGTGAATTGGTAAAACCTAGCGAAAGAGAGGGTGACTTGACATTGAAAATCAACATATCAATATTTTTTTTTTTTTCATTTTCTTATCGTTTTATTCACAATTTTTTAATTAATAAATTTTCGTTTCAAATATATCTTTTAATGCATCAAATATTAAATTAATCTTCTTTTCAATATCTTTAATTTGACATTCATATTATATATGAAAAATTTAAATTATGATTTTTAAATTGATTTTTTTATCAAATGACTTGAATTTAAGAGATTTATTTTTGATTTTATAGATTTTATTGAATTTTAATATCATTTCATAATTTAGTATTCATAGTGGATTTAGGGGTGTTTGCAAACTATATTAAAAAGCTTAAAAAGTTTTTTTTCAAAGCTAAAGTTGTAAGAGGACAAACTTTAAAAGATTAATTACTTTATCTGTGTGGTGTTTGCAACTTCTATCGAGGGGGGCAAAAGTATTTATTTTTTAAGTTGCCTCACAACTTATGTCTTTTAAGAGTGCTTTTCACTATTCACTAGTACTTGCAAAACACATTCTCGTTTTTCATAATCAATCCCATGATCGAATCCTTGCATCACACCGGCCAAGAGTTCAACCGACGACCGGGTTCAATTCCAAGTAAACGCAACTTATTTACGCCTATTTTGTTTAATATTTTTATATTTAGTTAAACAATAAAATAAATATACACCTACAAAAATTTAAACATATATCTTATAACTTTTCATATTTAAGAAAAACACAATAGTCATCATCATAATAAAAAACAACACAATAATATGAGAGAGTAACTTAAAAGAGAAAAGTGAACCTTATATTTTTATCCCACATCGAGTAAATATTAAAGAAAATGTAAGAGAAAAAAATTCATAATTTTGTCCCACGTCTAAAAATGTTAAAAAGAAAATGGAGAGAAAACAATATAAAAGGGGGAAAAAATCTCATCTCATATATTTGTCTCACATCAAAAGTGTTGGAGGAAAATACGGATGAAGTATTATAAAAGGGGGTGAGGTGGACCTTGATTTATATATTTATCCCATCTCATATATTTATCATATATCAAAAGTGTTGAAGAAAAATATGAGATGTAAGTATTATAAAAGGGTGAATGTGGACCTTGGTTCATATTATCCCACCTCATACATTTATCCCACATCGAAAAGCAAGTTTATAAAAATACGAAAAGTATTATAAACCTCAATACCTTGGTTCATATTATCCCACCTCATACATTTATCTCACATCGAAAAGCCACAAGAAAATGTGTAGAGAAAATATTATAAATGGGTTTGTTTCACCTTATACATTTACTCCACATCAAAAGTATTTATGAAAATGTGAGAAATAATATTTTAAAAATATTAAAAAAGGGGGGGGATTTTCAGTTGGTGGCCGAACCAATTTTGACCTGGTTCAACCTTAAAAGTTTTTTATGCATGTTTTTTAACTGTTTACCGCCGTAAAACCGTTATAAATAAACACCGCTTTACTCCTCCACCAGAATTTGGAAACACACCCTTTAGTGCATAACTAAAAATTATAGAACTATTTAAACAAAGGAAAAATACCCATTTTGATAGAAAAAAATTACCCATTTTGAAAGAAAGAAAAGTTTTATACCTGCGTGACCCACATACTTTACCCACCCTTTATTTTGGATTCTGAAACGATATCTGGAACAACCAATTCTCTTGGAACGATCAATTTTCTTTGAATGACCAGCTTGAACAACCAGTCAGAAAGAACAAAAGATTTTGGAACAAATAAGCCAAAAAGTTCTAAATATAAAAGTGACTATCTACTTTGAAGGGTATGTATGTTTGTCTCAAAAGTGGATAGAGAGTAGTACTTTTCTTATTTTCACAATGTATTGTGTCGAAAACTTGTTTTACTATCAAAATGGATTTTTCCCCCTTTTTCACCATATATTGTCTCAAAACTCATATATTGATAAAAAAAAAAAAAATTGGTAGCTAAAATTAATAAAAGTCAATAGGTTAACGGACAAAATAAATATAATTTAAATTTCTATTATAATCCGTTTTATGCCCACTATATAATTTTACTGTCAAGTTTATTAATATTCAAAACTATGCATTGAGGGAGAGGGAGTTAGTAAAACATTATGTGAATTTCACATAAACTTTTTTATATATAAATTAAATAATTTTAAATAATACAATAATAATATTTCATATATATGCAAAATGATAACGCCAAAAAAAAGAAGAGTGAACATGGTGTTTATATATAGTATACCACTTTGGAGATTATAGGTCATAGTTTCTGCCCTCACATTTAGTGCATGTTTTAACCTTAAATCTACAATGCATAAGTTTTTTTTTTTTTTTTTAAAAGCCGATGTGATCCAAATTTTCTCAAAAATGGCTAATGTTTTAGCTATAAGTTTATGGATATTTATTGTTTGGATTATTTGAAAAGGCTGAAACAAATTGATTTTTAATGGAAAATGCTTTGAACCTATAAAGCTGAAGACACATTAGATTTTGAGATTTTCGTTTTTCGATAAAATATTCATCTTTTCTCCCATTAATTAAAAAAATCCTAAACATATACTTGAGAGCTAGCTGCTATGTAAAATTGTACAAATATGTACAGTGATATCCTCTGTTCTCATTCTTTTTTTTTTTTTTACAAGTGTTCTCATTCTATTTTGAATAAAGAACTTTTTTCTTATAAAAAAAAAAAAAATTATTACAAACTTACAAATGTTCTAACAGAATCCTCGAACTACTCAACAGAAAAGAATTGGTCAATTTTTAAGAGAAACAAAAGTGATATCTGAGGAAGATCAGTTGGTTTATTATATAAAGTTTTTTTGGTATGTTACAAAAAATGAATGGGCCAGAAAAATCTGTTTACAGTATAGTGTGGATTCGGGTGTCGGCTTTTTAATCCCATATTGTCTTCAAGTTTCAACCCCTCTTTCTATTATGCTATTTCTATTCATATGCACCAAGTTACATATTTCGCCAAATAAATAATATTATTTCAGTTCGGATTTATTTGTTTTATTTTTTTTTGGTTGAATTATTTAAGGAGTAGTATTAAAATAATAGATACCTTTATAAGATTTAATAGATTTAAAAACAGGTATTTTGGATAATTGAGATGAAAAGTGATGAGAAAATAATATTAAAATAATAATTAGTGAAGTGTTATTTTTTCCTTTTAATGGAGGAGAGATTATAATTGTGACGCCCATAAAGGAAAAAGTCGGAAATACATACACAGACAGCAGAAAGATATTTTACTCCCTTCATTCCCACAATAACGCAGATAATTTCCTTTTTTTGTCCCACAATAACGCCACATTTCCTAAAACGACAAACACTCAAAACTTACACACTCAATATCATTATAATTGATTTAAATAATACCAATAAAATAAGTTTTCTTAATTTCCGTGCCTAAAAAATATACACGCTTATCCCTAGATCTTGAGTTAGTAAAAAATATATGATATATAGAGCAGAACATTTTTTTTTTTCCTTCTAATAATTTGTGAAATAATCCCACTTGCTTTATTATTTTATCAAAGCGTTATTATTTTAATAAAAAGTTTATTCTAATGAGTTATTAGTTGCTATTGAAAAAATATCTAAAAGAAAAAATATACAAATAACACAGAAGCATACAAAAATTATGGCTATGGTGTCGGTGTTCACAGTGGGGCCGTATTTCTACGCCTCAATTCTCGTTATCCTGATTTCCATCGTGATAAGACAAAGTCTAGTATTAAATTTTATACATGAAAAAAATTTTAATTTACAAACAAATTTTATAATTGGTGAAGATAAGATAAAATTAGAAATATGGTGGGCTCACTCCTACCAAGTTGAATCATTGGGTTCACCAAAACACGAATAAATCATAATTTAGTATTCATTATTTAAAAATTAAGCGTAGATGATTGATTTAATGACAATTTTATAGATTTTCATATATGAAAAATTTTTCACACTAGACATACTCCTCATGTCAAATATCGATATTCTATGGGCTGAAATGGAATGATCACACACAAGATTTATCACACATCGCCAGTGACAAATTATCACCGGCAAGAGGCCCACAAAGACTCGAACCGACCCGGACAGAGGTCAAAAGGTCACATGTTAAGATGATTTTGTCGCGGCTTTTAATGATATGTTTTGTCATGCTTTTTACGACATGATTTGTCGTGACTTAATGGTTTGTCACGCTTATGATTTGTCGTCTTGATCCTTTATATAAAGCCGACCTCACCCTTCATTGTAAAAAAACCTAATGTTTCCCCATTCCTCTTATATACCAACAACCATATTTCAGGAAGAACTACGGCCTTCTTCCCCGCAGTTGTTTCTTGTTCGATTATTTGTTTGGTGGTCAAATTCAACAAACCACATCGAGAATCGATAAATATTTTACTATCAACAATTGGCGCTAGATGAGGGGGTGAACCGAAAGCACACCCATAACTAATCCAAACACTTTCCAAAAAACAGGCAAAAAAAGAAATATAATGCCTCATTCAGAAATACTCAAGAGAAGCGGTCAGATTAAAGTTCGCCAAGATATTCACTATGGAAGTTCAAATGAACCTTTAGAGAAAATCCCATGCAGGAATCTATTAGTCTCAAGATATGGCCAACGATCCCGCCAAGCATTACTACGAGGTGATCACTTTCTTATTGAGAACACACAGAGATAGAGTTGAAAAAAATTGCTAAATTGAAAATCCAGGAGAAGGATGATCGACGCCACAAACTCTGATAAATGTAATGTAAAAAGAAAGTCGCCTAAGATAGAGGAAAATAAGCTTAAAACCTTGTCAAAGACTAACCGCAAGGGTCCATACCACAAGATTTGAACGATTGAGGTGGTGGTGGTAAAGAACTAATTAGCAATCATAGGCGATATCCAAATATGACTATCGGGCGAACACTACGTCCCAATAAAGACTATGATCGACCATCTCCCCCGAAGGTCGCAGATTCCTGTAAAAAATTCATCGCAATTAAAGCTATTTGTTCATCATCGACTAGGTAAGACCGCTTACAATTTGGGGACGGGTTTCTCACAAGATGACCGATCGGGTCCTCACGATGAATCCAAATTTCGCTCGTTCAAGTTGAGCTCTACAAGGGTTTCATAAACGCAAAGGCCATAGAAAGTTTGCAGTCGATCCGCCGCCACAAAAGTGGACTCCTCGAAATGGGCGCAATGTCTTGTTCGCCACCGCTTCCCGCAATAATGGTTGCGGACGACAGGAGAAGGCAAGGTGCAGAAAATCGATCACCTATACCAACCGACTTTTGACGCCTGATCCCCACGCCCACCTCAAAGAAGTTTTCATATTATACGATAGCTATGGGCGCCATCGATGCCACTCAATGTCGAATTTTCCTTGACGCTGGGAGATTGAAAGACACCGATGGTTTTCAAATTTGCCCGCAAAATTTCAATCACCTCTTTTTTCGCACAATTGGGGCAAAAATTCCAAACCCATTTTCATCATCAATGTGTGCTCACCGCACCAAAGCAACGATTGCACACTTCTCTCAAATAAAAGACGAAATGACAGAAAGCATACGAAGAAAGATTAGATAAATGTTTGATTTACGGAGCTCCCCGTCAAGAGGATGCTAAAATCCTAACAAAGAGTAGGCGGTTTGACATTGAATTCGAAATGGGAAAGCCGTGCATCAAGATCGGCGAACACATATGCCGCATTTCCTGAACGACCAAAATAAGATCATATCTATGCAAGAGTTGCTCGCCCAATCGCGTTTGGACAGAGGTCGCCGCCAAGAGAGTGATCACCGGAAAGAGAGTGACATGTGAAGGGGATTATAAACCTCCCGGATCGCTTTAAACCTTTTGAAGAAATGAGAGTACAAGACATTCAAGTATTTTCGGGTGTGTCAACAGTAAACAATTTACAACCAGATTAAGGATCGATATATGCTAGACAAAACCCTTAAGATTAAAAAGATAACATCACTTTAACGCTTTCCAAGTTCTCGTCAGATTATGAATATATCGGGCATAACAATCGGCGAATGTCGATTTATCTTTACAATTATGGAAGCTTATACGAAGAAAAACCATCTTACTCGCTTCTCAAAAAACCGGGCGAGTAGGATGCTTTGATGATAGGTCAGCAACCAATCTGGGGAAAATGTAGGCGGATGAGCTATCTCGATAAGGATCAAGACGAAGTTTCGAAGAAACCGATTTACCTAAGAAGCGGAGCCCCAACAACGAAACAGAGGCCGAGAGAGCCAAGAAATTAACATGATTCGCCTCGATTATGGGCCGTCAAGGATGCCATCGATCCCGACGCTGTTAAATAGACGAAAGAAGATTGAGTTACGGGTCATGCAAAGCATACATCGATAAATGTGGCGAGCACGCCGCCTAAGATACCACCATCCCATCAAATCATGTTCTCTCGACGATGACCTCGATTGTATCATCATCACCCCCTCACAATGATTCTCAAATAAGTGCTCGACTTTTGGGTTTGAAGGCATCGACTTTTGGTGGACACCGGGCATACGCAAACATTTTGTTCGTCAATACTCTACGGTAGATGGAGAAGCAAGTTGGTGTGATTTAAGTGGGTACGCCGAGCCTTGTGGACCACATAATTATCACGGGTTTCAAGAGTTCCGGATCTGACCCTACCAGATGATCAAAGGTGGAGGAGTTAATCCCATAAATAATCCAGAGATCCGACACGAACTAGAATGTTGGATTTTATAATAACATGTTCCAATAACTTATAATCTAAGTTCCTTGTGACACCCGCTTATTCGGTGAATTCAAAGCCGCATGTTCAACTTATTATTATTATCAGGTCAAATTCCCAACACTTGTAGGAATCGGCAACGCATGGATCAAAAAGCTAGAGATTGTTTATTATCATGTGTGCCTGAAAAGCAAAACATCATTGGCATGATCGAACACCAAGGGAAATCGGAGAGACAAGTCATCAAGGTAGTTACTCTCCCTTAAGCGAGCACACCACCTCAAGTAATATACCTTCTTTTCGAAACACACCACTTTAGTATACTACCTTTTCGGCGAAAGACGCCCATTTTTTATGAGCATGCCTCATCGCGGCGTGGAACTTGGGATGATTAAACAAGCATCGATCTAATGCATATAGATCCACCAAGGAAGGTCAAGATGAAGTTATCGATTTAGAACCTCGAGGAAGTTTTCAACCCATGGAGGTCGAGAGGAATCCGGTTTCGAGCATAGATCCTGTGGAAACAAAAGAAAAGGCGAGCAACACCACGAAAGCAGCTTAGAATCCATCATGGGCATCTGCCAGGGATCGAAGTTAGAAATTTTCATCGGCTTTGAACTTCCGTAACCGCTTTGACTTTTAATGATCTCTTTATCTCCGAGCAAATTTAGATGCATTTGCATGGTCCCACGAGGATATGGTTGGCATCGACCCCAAGCATGCATGCCACCATCTTAATATTGACCAAACAAGTCCCCATAATTGTAAGGAGAAAATTTGGTCCCAGAAGACGCGGCTTTATTGCCGAGGTCAAAAAATTCGCTCGACAATAAGCTTATTCGAATTCAAATGCCCTAGATGGCTAGCAAAACCTGTTGCTCGTCAAAAATCAAATGGAACCCGGAGGTTGTGCATTGATTTTATCGATTTAAATAAAGTTGTCCCAAAGATAATTTTCCGGTACGCATATTGATTATTTGGTTGATAAAGATCAAGGATACGAAATATGACTTTCACGGACGCTTTTGTTGGGTATCATCAAATTCCCATGCATCCCGACGATCAAGAAAGTACTTCGCTTTTGCAAATCGGAAAAATATTTATTATTGGAAATGTATGCCATTTGGGCTGAAGAATGCTGGTGCAACATACCAAAGTCTGGTGAACAAGATGTTCGACGAACACATAGGTCGGAAGGTTGAGGTATACATCCATGATATTGTGGTCAAAAGCGAGCATAAAGAAGATCATCTCACACATCTAGCCCAGACGCTTGATGTCCTCCGCATACACTATGCGAAGTTGAACCCGGAGAAATGCAGCTTTCTGGGTTCACTCGAAAATTTCTCGACATATGGTCACCAACGAGGGATCGAGGCGAACCCATCAAAGATTCAAGCTTATGCTCGATATACGCAAGCACCCCAGAAATGTAAAAGAGGTTCAAAAGCTAACTGACATCCGCTTCCGAATCGGCTTATCTCGCACTAGAGATAATGCAAGCCTTTTCTTCGATGCCCTCAAGAAAGGAAAGTTTTGTACGATCTTTACCCACCGCCGTAGTGCTTTTGAAATCATTAAAGCTCTATCTCCGCGACACTCAAACGTTGTCCAAACCTATTCCAAAGTAGCAATTTTATTTGTATCTCGCCGCCTGGAGTATGAATCAATCGTTGTGCTCGCTTGAACATAGGAGCCGTCACATCCGCCTGCCGTTTATTATGTAAGCCAAGTTCTTATGAGGCCGAACTCCCGGTATCCTCCAGGTTGAAAAGTTAACGCCACTCTAATTATGAAAGTGTTCGTAAGTTGCGACCATATTTCTTCGATCAAGCAATTGAGGTGCTAACTAATTTTCCCTCAAGTTCTTCACCACTGAATTCCGTCGTCTGGTCGGTTGTTTAAATCGGCGATGAGTCAGCGGGCCAGCGTTACGTCATTTCGCGCCGGGCAATAAAAGTCAAGCTATGGCTGATTTCATGGTGGAATTGACCTATCCTCAATTACCCGAGAAAGGAAATTGATCGGCATGGCACATGTAATGCTGATGGATCGTCCATTAGTTTGAGAGCGAGGAGAAGGAGTGGTTCTCATCACCAACTAAACGGAATTTTCACAACAAATGGTATTCGTTTGAATTCCCAACGGTACAAACAACGGCTGCATTACGAGGCTTTGATCCGGGTTTGCAAAATGGCTATGACAATGGGGGTCCATAAATTGATGATTTACGTTGATTCCCAAATAATATTATTATCAAGTGCTAGGGCGTAGTACGAAGCCTATGAAATATATGGTGCAAGATAGTCGCAGTAGGCAAAGAATCGCTTTGAAAGGTTAAAACATGTTTACATTGAGCAGCTACCCCGCTTTATAGACCTCATTTTTCGCGTCTTTCCTTCGCACGACAGGACGGCAGAAGGACATTGACGAAAACGACGGACATTGTGGTCGCCCTAAGTCTCTTGCGAGGAAGCTAGACTGCCAAGTAATACGAACTCAAAAAAAATATGGATGACTGATGCTTAGAGTGCCTACAAAAGCGGTGCTCCCTACCAAAGTAGAGCCCAAGCTATCTTCCTTAGTTACAAGCCGCTCGATATCTTTGTCATAGAAACATTTATACAAAAGAAGTTTTTCTGTACCCTCTGTTAAAATTTTTCGGGTCTAGAAGGTCGATAGTTCTTGTTTTATAAATGCCGAGTATGCGGAAATCATCACACAAGTGGACACGCTTTGGCATATAAAGCCATCGACAAAATTATTATTGGCCTACGCCAAGAAAGATTCATTGTTGTTTGCGACGTATGCGCTATAATTGTCAAGTATACGCCCCACTTATTCATAGCCCACCAAGAGTTAATATCTGTTTTTCGCCGCTTGATGCAAACGGGGAATTGATCCGATTATCCTTTCCCAACGGGCACGCCGGAGTAAGATATGATGTGGTCAGCGTTGACTATTATACCAAGTGGTGGCAGTAAGTTGCTTGTTAAATCGACCAACAAAGAATGAATTTCTTTTGGAAAAACATCATTTGTTGGTTCAACTTCTCAATGAGAGTAATCGACAACGGCAGTAATTTGATGGAAGTGAATTCGTAGAATTGTGCTCGATGGGGAATAAAAACATTTTCAACCCCATATTACCCCCCAATCAATCTAACAAGTTGAGGGGTTGTTAATTAAAATCATAAAGCACGCCTCAAGGCTAAACTTGATGATGATTCTAAAGGGGAGGATGGCTAAGAGTCACGGAAATTTTTATGGGCTTAATTAATCCACTTTCGTAACATCAACGGTAAAACCCTTTTTGCTATGGCGTAAAGCACGGCGCGGGTCATCCCAAATAGAGGTGGAGATTTCAAGCCATCGAACTATGTGTTTCGGCGAGCACACCAACGATCGGGCAATTGCGTTGAGTACGGATTTATTGGAGGAGAGGCGATCAGAAGCCTATTTCAAGAACGCTATGTACAAACAAAGGTCGGAGAAATTTTATAATTCAAAAAGTTCGTGACGCTCAAGTTTATTATCATGAGCTCGTGGTTGAGACGGCGGTAGAAAAGGCGCCGAGTGGGTGTTCGGACCGAACTCGAGGGACCTTTCCGTGTGTCTGAGCGCTTATTGAATGGGGGAAGGATGATTTAAGATTTGAATGGAGTCCCATTGACCTACTCACAAATTTGAAAAATATTACCAATAAACTTGTGTTCGTCTGTGTTAAAAGACGAATTATGCGGCCAAATGTGAATGCTCACATGGGACGAGCACGATAATTATGAAGGGTCGAGCAAATCACATGTGCTCTTACGGGGCGAGCAGAAATGTCCAGAAAAGCCGAACAAGTTGTACCTGATGTGGAGAGATGAATCTTGCCGAGAAAGTGTCCTTCGTTATTCTCGAGGCCGAGATGGCGGTTAAATCATGGTAAGAGTGAGTAGCAACCTAGCTGGCACGCGTCATTTTCTTAAATCGGGGGGAGAGCAGAACAGTGTCAACAGGGTAAAACTTGAGGGGGCAACTAACAACCAGCAATACCAGCTCATGTTGTCTCTGTTTGTATAAATAGGCTTGTCCACAACTAGAAAAGGGCATTAAAAGAGACATCGAAAGAGAGAAAAAATAGAAAGATTTCCTATAATATGGTAAGAAGAAAACTTCTCGGTGAAGATGGCTGGTTTGTTATGCCTCCCGACGTAATTTGTGGCGGCAATTTCAATAATCTCCATGCTGATCCAAATGATGATGTTTTGCATTTGTTTGCAACGAGATGGAAACCTCAAGATCCCACCAGTTAAAATTCGAGTACTGGCATCGACAGAGTTATGGTTTACATCACATTCTTTATCGCTTTGCAGAGATATCACCGCCTTCAGATCCCAAAAATCTCTCCGCGGAGGGGGTGTCGACGCCCCATGATTTAGGTAAGTCATGACGCCGATGCTCAGCATCTCACAGACGCCTTTATAAAATAATCGATGCATGGTGGGATAGGATTGGTGCGAAAGGGCATCCGCCTTCAAGATTGCATAGGCGAAGCAGATTGCCGCTATATGCTATGTCCGAGGTAAACAGATAATCACAAATTTTGCCTGAGTGGCGAGCCCCTCGAGGCTGGCTGGGCCGGCTTGAGCATATTATTTGAAGAAGAGAGACAGCCGACCCACCATACTTGTCAACATCAATTCCATGCATTTAGATGAGGTCACCATGTCTATTTCTAGGCCGAGGTTTTGAATCTAGCAAAACGATAGTCGGATATGTATATCTATGTGTAATAGAAATAGTCTTCTCAAAATGTAAAAGTTGTAATAGAATAAGAACGTGTTGCAAAGCGTTTTTTGTTTGTTAAAATTTCTAGTTAAAGCCTATGAATGGTCGCACCTAAGCCGGACGTCTTAACAGAGACGAACGAGCAAAACCTAATGTTCACCGATTTAAACAAATTGAACTTATAAATGCCCGCAACAAAGCGAATTAATGGGTACGGGTCGAGCTAAATAAGACAGCCCACTTAGCATAATAGTAATCGAACAAACATAAGACGATTATTAAAAGAAACAAGGGTTGCAATTTAAATAAGACAACCCATTTGGTTGCAAATAAAATAAGATAATAAAAAATCGAGACAAGTCAGAAAGAACTTAGTATATACCATGTTCGAATATCAAAGAAAAAGACAAAGGGCACAAATTAGAGAAACAAACAAACGAATTCCCATAAAGATGGCAAAACTTGTCATTCGTCATCAACACAAAAGATTGATCGAGAGCAAGTACCACAAAAATATCAAGTTTATCGGATGAGAAGCAAGAGAAATCACACATCAAGAAAAGAGTTTAAGGAAAAAAAATCATTGTTTGAGTAGGTGGTAGGGATCGAGAGAGCAATTCCCCGCCTAGATGCTCGCTCGGCCAAGATCATCTTTTGATCCACCTTGGGTTTGTCAACCGGACTTTTGCTCGCCACGCACTTCACCATCATGCTTGCTTTGCAATACGTTTCTTCCCTCGCCCCCGACCGCCATTTATAAGGTTCATTTGTAGCATTTTCGCTCCGGCTTCATCTTGATCCTCTTCTTCGACACGGGTCTTCGATCTCTACCGTACCGAAGCATGCAAAAGTCACACAGTGTCTCGATATCGCTTAATGGCAGATTAAGACGTGAGGATTGTTGATCATATATTTCAAACGCCGCTTAAAGGGGAGATCCGCTCGCCGAGAGGGTCTGGCTCACTCGCAAGAGCATCGGCAAAGACGGATGTACGAGTAGTTGATATCGAGTCCACGACTCTCCGTGTGCATTTTCGAAGTTTTTCGTGCCTAAGCGAGTGTGCTTTCTTCGGGCAGTATGCAATTGTTGAACGAAAGGTGATTTTCACCTTCAGATTCATCATTGTCGGTTTTGAGCTTTCGGATTTTCGATGGTTTGTTGAGCCCGATCTCCTTCATTCTCCGGGTTCTTCTCGCCCCGTAGTACTTCCCAACTTGGTGCAACTCATCCCTGACCAAACCGGTTTTTCTTCTCTCCGGCCCGAACCTCGAAAGTAGCTCATTTCCTCGGCTTTACTTAATTAATCCATTTTCTCTCAAACTAGCAAAGGAGCAACATGAACTTGAATCGAGACTAGCCGCGGGCGTAAAAAACCACTCTCCGTATAACGAGCTTAACGGCCATGATGGATAAGGCCCAATCGTATTTTTTTTCCAAATACCGAGGGCCATTGATGGTCTCTTTCCAGACCGCTGTCCAGACCGGACGGGGGGTCGCAAGCCCTCCTCAATGTGTTCGAGAACATTGTTTCCAAAGGGAGAGCGTATAATCCTCAAGTCTAGTAAGTAGCCGGGTCCCTTGGGCAAAGGGAACTCATTAGACGTTAAAGCATTAGACAGCGTAAAAGACCACGACGACGCATATAATGTCAAAAGCAATAAGCGAAAGCAAAAGTAATGCTTCACCGAAAGCAGATCCCATCCTAAATAAGATTCACTATTAGGATCCCGGACTCGAACCTGAAGGGCCACCGGATCAAGAAATTGGGGGGTAGAATGCTTGCTGACCAAAGTTGGTTTGCTCGACAAGAGAAATTAAAAAGAAAGGCGGGTGCTCAAAGAAGCTCGTAAAAGGACCTTGTATTTGGAGCGGAATCGATTGATCTCCGATTGCCTCCCTAGTCCTTTTTCGGAAGCATACAAATGCTCGGGTCCTCGCTTCTCCTGACGAGGTCCTCTTCTATTTGCTCACCACTCACTACTTAAGCCTGGTGCTTCCCATTCGGCTCGATCCCGCCATCTCACTAGTTTTCTAGCCATCTCGTGTTCGCTCCGACGGCGATGGTAACCGCGGGAAGAGTCAGAATAACCGAAAGAACAACATTGAGTGGTTTATCAAATATACAAACGTTGTAACCAAAGAAGAAAACTTGTTTATACCAAATGGGTTAAGGGCTACTAAATGATGAGGAGGCACGATAATCCGCCTCTTTCTTTGATCCCCAAAGTTCATCCGGACAGAGCGTTACTAAGTATGGCTCGAGATCAATTTGCCAGATACTACTAAATTACCGTCTTCATCCGTTGTCCGAAGATTCGCTTCCTCGGAGAAGAAGCAAGTTAAAATCACCCTTGAGAAAGATAAAGCAACAAATTAATTACTCCGGCACCAAAATCGCAGAGGAATATCAAGACAAGCGGAAGGTTCGTGATCCTAAATGGACTTTTCCAATCGCCCCCAACAAATCAAAAACTTTTCTTTCCAATCCTGATCTTATTTGGCACGCCCTAAATGACCTTGCACTCGTGGTTCGGGCCAGCATGAACAACCACCCATGGTCGCTTTTAGGTCGAATCAGATGGACTAATCGAGTAAGCTCGAGAGTCATGGGATAATACACGTGTCTGCTTTTGCTGAACAAAGCCAAGCAGTTTCATGGTCATATGTCATCCATTCAAAGATCAACTGTGGTGATCGTAATGTTCCACTCTCACGAGCAAACGCACCGCAGGTGTAAGGAATCAAGGCCCCGCCCCATGGTGTCCGTGATTCACAAAGAACACAACCTTTGGAGGCTGATCGCTCGCCAAGACCGGAGCCCGTAAAACACATCTTTGGGGTCTCAGAATTCCTGCAATTGATCAAGATATCCGCGGCTTAATCACACTTGTAATTCTACTCGCCGGACACACATTCTTAACTCCGACCGTGAGGTTGTTTGGGCCGGCCAAGATCATACGGGCAGCAATCGCACCGTGTAGGTCACGCGAGGGCGCACCAACGGGAATAGTTTGAGCTTAAATCCACACCCCAGCGATTTTTGTTCGGCTATGAGGTGATATCCTCGTCATCTCAATTCACCCGCCCGACATTGAGTTTATTCAAATGGGACCCACTGACATCACGACTACCCATAACCCTAAAATTCATTCGAGATTGGAGATATTCTTCGTCGTAATCATCTAAAAATTAGAATGGGCTAGGTCTTGGTCCAATTGTTGATGACCTCATCTAACCGGACGAAAAGGATAGCGAATGATTGTCGGATTTGCCATCGGGATTTTGATCTCGAGGCATCCGCCGTCGAGTTTTAGCCCCTAGTAGTGATTGGGCAAAGTGAGAGACGCAAGTAAGACTCGCCGTGAATCGATTCTCCTAATCAAACAATGAATCGGGTGGAAATTGAATGTGCGTATATAATGGAAGTTTGAATAGGAAGAGGGACAACATTCGGAAAGAATTTCTCGATTAGAAGACGCCACCTTTTCGGAAATTCTAGAAATCCAAAAAAGGGAAAAGTGAAGAGTTCGAGAAATGAAGAAAAAATAAGGAAGATTCAAAGCCTAAATGGGTTTACAAAGACAGGGCTTTTCGAAGATTAGAAAGAATTTTGAAATTGCTCTTTTATATATTATTAGAGGATCTCGAAAACCCCAAAACCCAACCTTTCGCCTTTCAGAGGTTTATCATTTAGAAGTTGTTACAAGAGTCCAGGTGATGTTTGAAATTCTCCAAAAGGATCGACAATCAGCCCACTTGATTCACATGCACGGCCCAACCGGGGGTTGTTGTGATAGGTCAACGATATTCAAAATCTTGCATGGTCGAGGAAATCGGAGTATTGATTTATTATATAACATCCACGTCATTTAACACGGGTCACCAAATGAAAGCATAAATTAAGGTTTCGACGTGATCGCCAAAACAAGATATAAGCGAAAGCGTATGCTAATCGATAGAAGGACGAGCGAGATGGTATTCGCGTCGACATTCAAAGGCTAACAAGTAACCTAATTAAATATAATCGATCAGCAGTGCAAAGTACTTTGCCGAGTCATCCATCCACTCCCAATTTCCTGGACAAAGAGCAAGAAGTTTCTTCAGCAGACATAAACAGGTGTCAGTCCAGGAGATGAGGTAGAAAAACGTGGCAATACCATATTAAATCTTGCATGTATTAGAATCACCAGCTCGTGCTTACAGAAACAACACATGCTTGTCAAAGTGCTATAAATAGGTCCTGAAAAATCATAAAAGAGGTTGACAAATATTCCCCAAAAAAAGAGATATATTCCCTGACTGTAACCTGAAAAAGATGCCAGTCACAGAATATGTTGTGTTCGGCACATTTAAATTCTATAGTTCAACATCTCTGGCTTGGTCCGCCTCGCACGTAGTCAATATTGATTTAACCGGGTCAACAACCACTAAATCATTCCGTATTTTCGTTACATTGTAATTTTTTTGTGGAGTTGTCATCTAATATGCCACATCGATATCCCACATAGAAATTACTCGCAACAATGACAAATAAGGGAGAACATAAAGTTTTTAATATTTAATTATTAAATATAATAATAAAGAGAGAAGAAAACACTGCTAAGTTTTGTTAAATTCTAAAATTATATATGTATGTTGACGCGCTTTAGATTTAAATGGAGAATAATGTTTTTTAGAGACAGTAATTCAGAGATTGTGTTTTAAAAACAATAATTTTAGGGGGCTTAAAAATATAGGATAATTTGTTTTAAAATGTGTATACATAAAATAATATGTTTTAAAATTTGTAAATGTAGACAATCGAGTCTTAACAAATTCAAATCACGCGACGCTTTTGATGGAGATTTGAGCTTATTCGAACTTCGATTATACAATTATAGGATTTTACATATTGTGTATACTTATAAATTTTAAAATACATTATTCTAAACTTTTAAATTAAAACTATTATCCGTGAAAACACGGCTCCCCTGATTATTATCCCAAAAAACATTATCCCTGATTTAAATGAAAACGCCTATTCTTTTTAAGCAAGTGCAAACTTACATAGTATATTCAGATAAAAGTTTGGGCGTACAACACACACCTATATTTGACCCATTTTAGATTTTTATCAGGGTCAACCAAAAACGTAAATGATATTATGAAAACTATTAGTTCAGTTCATGCTAATAATATTAATATTTTAATATACAGACTATTACTTTTATACAACATGAACTAATGTTTTAGCCATTGTTTTGTTTGGAAACTGCATCCTCCAAAAAATAAAAATCAATCTTGTATTCTTGTGCAAAAATAACCTTTCACCAAGTAATCCAAAATTTTATTAATTAGATGCACCGCGAACCAGTTGGTTCATCGAAGCATTAGTACTCATGTACATAACCTCCAATAGTTGGTCAAGTGGTGTAGGTTTGAGACTTAGAACTATGCTTCTCTCTAGATCTCGCGTTTAAATTTTTAGGTGCGTAACAACTCTTGAGATAGGTCACCTTCATCTGAGCTCAACTCGACTTGAAGTGGGATCCCGCTTAGTGGACGGTGGGTTCTGGTCCTCCGGATTAGTCGATCTTCGGGCCGGATATCGGATTATAAAAAAAATTAGTATTCATGTAGATAAACTCCAAGGGTTGGCCTAATGGTGGATGCTTGGTACTTAGAAGTGTGCTCTTTTTTAAATCTCAAGTTTCGGAATCCTCTAAAGTCACGATCAATCCATGAGATGACTAATCCATACGAGCTTAACTCTAGCTTGAAGTGGGGTCCTGCTAGTGGACGGTAGGGGGTGAGCGGAATATGGTAAAAATTGAAAAAATCGAACCAACCCAAATATAAATTGGTTCTGCTAAATTGGTTTTCGTTCGATCGATTTTGCATTTTAAAAAAATTGATGTTCGGTTTTCGGTTCGGTTTTTTCGGTAAATATACCGAACCTAAATTTAAATATTTAATTAATATATATATATATATCCAAATTTTTGTGTTATTAAATGGCTTAATTCAATAATGTTAAAATTTCGATTTTTTTTTTTAATCAAAACCTAACCGAAAAATATTCGGTTCGGTTTCAATCGGTTTAGGCTTAAATGGTTCGATTTGATTATGGTGTGAAATTGATTAATCTTGATTAATTGTTCGGTTCGGTTTTTAATGCTCACTTCTAGTGGATTCGTGTCTTCGCCTCCCCGAATTAGTTGATCCTTAAACCGGATAATTTGTTATCAAAAAAATTAGTACTATGTGGACATTCTAAGATAATAAAACGACAATATATAAGAAAGAGGACATCTATGCATCCAATCGCACTGAATTCATAATGTATTAAAATATACAACTTTTATATCGAAAGATACAACTTATTTATTCAATCGATAATTATTTTTTTCATATTAATAATTACACGATTCAAGATAAACAAATTATATATTTTAATATAATGTTGTTATTTTTAAATTTAAAACTTATTATAAATGATATAAGATTGATGCATGCACTGATATAAGACTTAGCCTTTTATACTATGATATAGAATTCATTACTCATTAATTAGCAAAATTTCACCGACTCACATACTCACAGTCACAAGTTGGTCAAATATACTTTCAAGAGACATTATATATACCTATATATCACTACAACATAATTGACTTTATGTAAAATTTTGTAGTAACACTTTTACTTTATGTAACATATTATGGTAACATTATTCTAATTTACATAATATGTAACATATTATGTAACACTTTATTAATATGTAACACTTGCATGTAACACTTTTAAAAAGGTAACACTTATTTAGTAACACTTTTATATAGGTAACACTTATTTAGTAACACTTCTCAAGTAACACTTATATATAGGTAACACTTTTAAGCAACGCTTTAATAAAAGTAACACTTTAACATATGTACCACGCAACACTTTTAAATATATAATATATTTTAGTAACTTAATGTAAAATACGATATGTATTATGTGAATTACATTTATGCATATTTTTTTTATGTAGAATAACTTATTATATTATTTATTATCTTAATCACTAATATATAAAATATTTTAATAATATATTTTATAATCTTTAAACATTTTATGTTCATATACTAAATTTATTACATAATAAAAATATATATTTATTATATATGTATAAATATATAATTTATATTTTTTATTTAAAATTATAATATAGAATACAATTATAATATTTTTAGTTTTTTTTTTTTAAAGAGGGGTAGGTATGAAATTATTTGGTACATTTGAGAATCAACGTTAAAATAAATGTTATTTTTAGAAAAAGAAAGTAAAAGAAAAAAAGCAAAAAAACGAAAAACGAAAAACATATTAACTATAATGAATATCCAAAATGTGTAAAATGTCATGAATCAGCCTAGTTGGTAAGTATTAGTTTACCTTGCCATGAGTTCCAAGGATATATCCCAAGAACTACAAATTTAGCATTTTTTCATAATTTACTGAAATTCATATACTAACATTTTTAAAGTGTTACCATAAGGTGTTACATGGGGGTAATATTTTTTTTAAAGTGATACATAAGTTATAAAAAGTGTTATTTTAGGCTTTAGGCAGCATTTGCAATTGTAACACCCTTAAAAGTGTTACTTATTTGTTATAGTAACACATTATAACTATTAAATAACATATTTTAGGCGTTACATAATGTAACATATGTTGTAGTGTATATATATTTATGGTTAATTGACAAGAATATATAGCAACAATCTTTTAAAATACAATCTTTTAAAATATATACTCGATAGGGTCCACGTACTTGATACATTTTCGATCCTGTTAACGAATAAATTATATTTTAAGAGAAATTTATTATTTTTGTGACCTCCAAAAAACAATAAATGATACGTCATCATTTCTTACATAATCATTTAATTTGAAAGATTTCTTACATAATCTTGAAAACAACATAATGAGAGTCGTTTCTTATACGCTAGCTAGCTGCTGTTTTATATTTCATAGTAGGGTTACAAACTTACATATATTGTTATTGATGTGATTGCTTAATTTGTCTACTTAAATAATCAGCTTACTACTATTAATTTATTGTGGATTAATTGTTATTATAAAATATAATTTAATCACAATAGCTTATGTAAATGTCTATCCCACCGGAAGTGTTTAGTGCGATGGATAAAAATATCAACTTAATTCCAAAAAAAAAAAAAAAACACTTATATTTTTTTTCATAGAAATTAACTTTTTATATTGTATTAAAAATTGATGTATTTTATTCTAAATGTAATATTTTTCTTATGTAGCTCGAAATCAGGGGTG
Organism: Stenogyne calaminthoides; assembly: GCA_037126765.1. Classification (NCBI taxonomy): domain Eukaryota; kingdom Viridiplantae; phylum Streptophyta; class Magnoliopsida; order Lamiales; family Lamiaceae; genus Stenogyne; species Stenogyne calaminthoides. Next base: position 14,444,636 of record JBBCBC010000001.1, read on the forward strand.
AGCAGATCTGTGGATTTGATTATCGAACCAAACCAAATAGCTATTACCAATTAACCGGAAATTTTACATTTATGAATTAATCGAGATCTCCCCAAACAGATGACTCCTCAATGTCTAGTTCACATTTTATTAATTTGTAAATAATTAAGGAATGAAAATGCCTACATATATGATAAGAAAAAATCAATGGACAAATCGTATACAATCCAACTACTTAAAGACGAAATATATTTGTTAGAAATTTTGTAGAAATATATATTAAAAAGTTCCATAGTTAATTCTTTGTTCTTTTATAGTGTCACTTTTTTTTTTTGAGCTCAATAGTGTTACCTTGTATTAAATAAATCATATATTAAAATGCAAAGAGGGAAAACTGGATAGCGACCTATCTCATGCAATTTTACTAATCGATTTTAATATAACATCAACTCGTGACGATGGAGATTAAACTAACTAACTAGTAAGAAATCATATAGTATTATTAATTTTATATTATTACAATTCTATCTTTAATCATTGTACAACTCTCCATGCTCGTCGCTTTACCCTATAATTTACACTGAATATTCCACATGCAAAACATTATTAGAGTGGTCCTAATTCCTGTTAACTCTCTTTCTTGTTCTCAAATGTAAAATGATTTTTTTGTTTTTTGGTGGGCCGGGGGGGTTGGGGGGGCTTAATCGTCGACATATTTTTTTAAAAATAAATTTGTTTGTTATATGGGAGAAGAAACATTAAAAATACATTACACTGTTTAATCATATTGTTTGACAAAAACTGAAATAAATTGAAAATGGAATTCCGTAAATCAAGTTAAATAATGTATATAAAAATTGAAGAAAATAACGAAAAAGATTCATTTTAATAATTTGGTATTCTGTGTTTGTTTGATTATAAAAATAAAGGATTTATTTGTATTAATTTGCACTTCTTTATATGAATAATATGATACTCCCTCCGTTCCAAAGAAACGTGCACGTTTACTGTTTTCACGTGTTTTAATTTGTGAGCGAGTTTTTTATTAGTATTTAAAATGATAAAATAATTTTTAAAGATGCATGCAATAGATGAGAGGTAAATCTATAATACCCCTCTTTAAAAATCATTTTATCATTTGAAATACTAATAAACAACTCGCTCACAAAAACTCGATAATAAAGTAGGTGTGCACACTTTTATGAGACGGAGGTAGTACTTCACAAAACAAAATCAGGAATATTCGCCACGCACACTTCCTCATCCGTCGTGCATCTTGCACGACAGATCTCTGGTAATGAAGTACTCCATCCGTCCCGTGATTACTGCAACACTTGTCTTATTTGGACATCCCAACATTACTGCAACACTCTTAAAATGGAAACAAACATAATATTAATACACTCACAACACCCTTATTTTATTCCACTCAAACCCACTCTATCCCACTTTATTTGATTTGCGGTCCAATTTGTGTGTTGCAATCATCTTGGGACGGAGGGAGTAATTAAAATGTCAAGTCATTGATACGATAATTGATGTATGTAAATTGTAATGTCCTTTCTCAAATTATGAATCTTATAAAAATATAGTATGCATTATTAATATTATTGATGTAGAAAAGATGAAAAAAAATTTGTAGGGCGGCGCAGCACATGCAACGGCAATTGAGGTGATGGATGGACCATTGTTTTATATCTTACCAATTTATCCACCTTGATTTGCGCTCATATTCACCAGATATTCTCATTTTTCTCAATTATTTTCTATAGCTATTATTAGTCCCCACTTCAAAAATTAAATTTAGGTATGAAATCATCTCACGTGACATTACATGCATGTTAGATGGATTTTTTTTAATAAAAAGTAACATTTTGAATGTGATAATTGATAATTTCTCAATCCATTATAAAATAAGTACTATAATTTTTATAAGAATCACTAGACATGTTTTTTTAAGTAAATATATTATTTTTATATTGATATGTATTACTCATTTTTCTCCTCTCGTCTCATGCAAATTTCGGTGTACAATTATCTGAACATGCGGATGTTTGTTTCCTCCCGACAATATGGACTTTGGTGTAGCGAGCTGTGTAATACTTTTTCTTTATTTTACACACATAAATATATTCAAGAGAAATTTGGAGAATTATATATTTCCCCTTGTGGTGGTTCTAACTCTAGTGGGGTGATGGTACCCCTCTTGTGAGATTGCAGTTTCGGTTGCGGTACGATTGCAATTTCGAATTGCAGTTTTGGATGGTCCCCCTTTTGTGGTGGTTACGGTTCCAATCTACAGCCAGATGAAATGATGTTGTCATGTGCCCGGTGGTAGAAAGAACTATCGTAATTAGTTGTCTCTAAAAAAAAAACATATATTCACATTTTCATCATTCCTACAATCCAGGGGCGGACTTACACATAATAAAGTAGCCAGCAAATGCCCCTGAAATTTTTTTTGTGAAATACTATATATATTCCTAAAAATTATTTAAAAAATTAATTATTAAAATTAAACCAGCGAGAAGCCAGTAGGCAATATCTATTTCTATTTGGATTTTTTGAATAAGAACAACTGAAATTGAGACAGAGTCACAGAGGGGTAAGAGGTTAAAGTTTTTCTTCTTCAGTGTATCACTTCGTTTTAAGTGAGTCGTAGACTCGTAGTGTAGTGTACTTTTAGAATTTAATTTAAATTTTTTAATCCGTTTAATATCTATGAACATTTATATCTTAGTTTTAAATAGATGGTGTTTGGATCATTATATTGAGATTTTCTAAACCAGTGAAAGCAACAACCATGAAATTTAGGTTAGGAATTAGGATGCAAGTAGATTTTAGATTGAATTTTAGTTAATTAGAGATTGCATTTTTACAATTGAGGTAATTCATATTGTATTTACCCTATGCCTTGGATCTTGTCTAAGTTGTCATATAAATTGGAAACTATCATGTGGAACTTGTTCATGGTTACATTTTAATCGTATTTCCTGTTTTGCTAAACAATATTACTTATTTTCGTTAAATAGTATTTTTTGTTTTCATCAAATAATATTAATTGTTTTCAGTGATTAATTTTCACTAAACAATATTACTTGGTTATTATTAGGTATTTTTTACTAAACATTAATTCTTATTTTTTATTTAACCGCATCGCTTGTACCAATTTCATATTGTGAAACAAATTTCACATAATAGTTACTCATTTTGTTAATTTTTGTTGTTGCAATAGAGCCATATTTATTGGCAAGTATTTTCATACAATTGATAAACAATTGCCTTTATCTGACTGATACACCAGTAAACATTGTCGATATGATTGTAAATATTGCTTCTTCGCAAAGGTTTAGTAAACTACCACACACAAAATATATAAATTTTTTTTTTTTTAAAAAGTTGATTGTGCCTTTGGCTGAATTAAATCTTGCGTCCGCCTCTGCTTGTATGTAGAAATTTTTTTTGAAAGGATATTTAGGTCCTTGTGGGTAGAAAAGAGTTTTTAGTTGGGGCGAGAAAAAATACTCTTACTTCAACATAAAGTAGCTTTTTTCCGCAGAAATATATGTCTATACTAAAGATCATGTATTGTAAATCGTAATATTTTAATTTAATGCTTTCAAAAAAAAAAATTAATATTAAAAAATACCATTAGATAATCGGTGTATTGAAATATGTTTGACAATGTGGGCCTCAATATCTTTACATGGTTTATTAAAGTGCCAACAACTTAGTCCTAACCAAATCACAGTGGAAAAAAAGTAGAAATTTTTTAAATTTGTAGGTCATGATTGATTTCAGTATCATGGCAAAATATATCACAAACATATAAATAAATAAATAAGAATTCCATCAAAATATCAGAAAAGAAAGAACAAACATGACCCAACAAAAATAACCTTAATAAGTTAAATGTGGTGAGAAAGATAAGTAAGTAAATAAGTAATTGGGGAGCATGCCAATTAGTGCCTCATGCATGCCTAATCATTCTCCCAGACAGGTGGGGGATAAAGCTACAAAAATCACCCATGCATGATTCTGTGCGCCCGTGCCTCACTAGATCTTAATTTATTAATTTTAACTATTTATGAGGTAATATGTCTCACCATAAAATCATTCTATTTTTTAATATACAATTAACTAAATACTTCACTATTTAAAAAAAAAAGAAAAGGTTACAAAATGGTGTACACACACCCCCTTTTAATACACGGATTTAAAGTGAGGGTTTTAAATTATTTATATGGAAAATTGAATTCTAAAACAATCGGAATAATAAATTTTATTTCATTATGTCTGTTAATTTATGAATAATCTTCAACCCAATAGACTTCAACGAATATAATGTTATGAAGTTTAAATGGATTGATTATACTAATTAAACGAAGAATAGCATTTATAAAACAATGTAAATATTTATATTTCCACATACAAATATTTTTTTATAGATTTAAATTTTATTTTATTTTTCCATTGTGGAACTAGTAATCACATTACATAAAATTAACTAAAAAAATAGGAAGATTACAAAGTGGGGTCAGTTATTGTCTACACGCATGAACACTGTGATGAGTCCAGTTGAAGCCCTGTATAATCTTAAGCAAGCCCTATACATGATTCTACTAGCATCGTACAATGTAGTTGACTATCAAATATCGGTATTTTTGCAGCTTTAATCTTCTCACATGCATACATAAAAATTATTAAATGGAATCCTTCATCTTATCTGTTAGCTATGTATTTAAAAAGAAAATAAGATTAATTGTGCTTCTACATAAACTTATGTTATCCTAAAAGAGTAGTTAACATAATGTTTAATTCAGATTTTTATGATAACCTTATAGAAAAAAGCTTAAGAGTACTTCTGAGAAATAGCCGGAGCAATATGAGAGATAATTGTTACAGCTTATAAGATAATATTTTACATTGACAAAAATTCAGATGAGATGGTCTCATGTATGAGACGGGTACAACCTAACTAGCAAAAATTACACCCATCATTCTCAAAGTGTTAAAGCGTCAATATCAAACATATGTCCCATCTTTACTATAAAAGGCAAATGCAAAGCCATGCATTTAATTATGTACAAGAATGTGCACTAATAATTTTTTCTTAAAAATCTATGCTTACCACTGAAATTGGTGCTAAATATAAAATTCCAAAATAAACTTATCCAGTGGAGTTATTTCATTAATGAAATTTAAATTTCATAAATTTACGTCTGAATTGTTTTCTTTTCAACAAGTATGCTATGAATTGAATACATTGTAAAGCTTATACATATATATACATCTCATTTGGTCGGAGTATTGATTTATGTATATATGCATTCAATGTTTGTTCAACGAATAAAACCAGCATTTTTTTAAAAAAATAAGTTATTTAAGTACTTATATTTTATGAAAACATTTATTCATTGTTCACACACACATATATATATATAGGTGGTTTTTTCTCTCTCATTTTGTTTTTGTTGTATTTCATTGTTTTTCTCCAAAGTCATAGTCACAGTCGTACAATTATATAGTTTGATCCGTAATAGTTATAATGAGGATATCCACTTTAGACCAACAATATAATTCTGGTGGATAAAATTTTACCAACAAGACAAAAAATATATAGCTAGTAGATATAATATGTATGGATCTATCACCAATAATTATGAAACTATAATGTTCGTTTGCACCTCCATTTTGGAGGGTGGGCCTTATTATTTATACAACTGACCCACTACTACATTAGCTCAGTTTAGTTATGAAAAAGCCTAGTCACTTAAATTCAAAATTAAATGATAAAAATGTTACTACAATGCATGCATTTATAGTCTCGTTTAATTTTGTCGATAAAATGCATATCTGAATTTATGTAAAATTGCTTTCCCTTCATGCTAGCTATTATCTTTCGTCAAGAGAAAGTTGTGATTAAGGAGATTGTGGAAAACATAAAGAGAAGAATTTGGAGCTGGGTAAATGCAAAATGAACATGGAGACATAAGGTAGTGTTTGCTGATTAGAGCATCATGCCTAGAACAATTCTTGGTTAGACTTGTATCGAATTTAGAATTTTTTTTCCTAGGCGTATGTCTGGCTTCAATTTTTGGGCATATTAACCTATCATTGTAAACTTGGGTACTTCTCATGTCAATTTTTCAATGAAATCTTTTTCTGATAAAAAAAAAATGACCGTGATTTATTAAAGATTGGGTCTCATGTGCACCCGAGTGCACCGTGCACTCATAGTGTCTTTTAGAAGCGTGCAATTATACAAAACATAAACGTGCAACTATTCAAAACAGAAGCATGCAACTATGTTCCCATATTAACAGTTGCAATTTTCTGTGTAAATAAGTCGCATTTTTCAGCATAATAAGTTGCATGCTTCTAAAATGCTCTATGAGTGCACGGTACATCCGGGTGCATACAAGACCTAGCCTTTATTAAAATATTATAATTCCACATGACACTTTAATTCTCCGCTAATTATTATTTCTTCACTTTTCATTAATTCATAATTTTTTTAATTAATAATTTTAAATCTCTCCACTACCCATCATTTGTCCACTAATCCATGATTTTAATTTTATTTTAATTTTTTTAATTTTAATGTACAAATATGAAAATTTGGTCAATTGTATCTCATTTTTTTCTCCATCCATAACTTCCTCCTCATTCATCTACTTACCACATTCCACCGTCTTGCTACTGTGATTCATTTTCGGCCATTACCACCAAAGTTCAGGTTTTCATTTTTTATCATTCTGTATTTGTTAATTACTTTTCAATATTCAAATTTCTACCCTCTTGATCACGTATTTACTAATTACTTTTTCAATATTCAAATTTCTACTCTCATGATCACGTAGGAGGATAAAAACTGTGAAATATAGAGGGAATAATGTTTTGTAAGGACAGTAACTTAGGGGAAGTTGTGTTTTAAGGACAATAATTTTACGAGCTTGGAAATATATGACAATATATTTTAAAACTTGTAAATATAGGACAATATGTTTTAAAATTTATAAAAATAGACAATATGTTTTAAAAATCAGAATGTAGGACAATCGGCCCGAATCACACATGATTTTCGGACCGATTTGGGCTTATTAGGGCTTAATTGTCCCACATTTACAGATTTTTAAAACATATTATCCTATATTTACACATTTTAAAAACATATTGTCCTACATTTTCAAGTCAAGAAAAATTATTGTCCTTAAAACACAACCCCCCCTAAGTTATTGTCCTAGAAAAAATATTTTTCCGTGAAATAAATATAAAGGGTGATGTATATGTCAAAGACGCTGCGGAATATCGGAGTTGTATCATCCTTTGTTGCTGAAAAGGCTCACAATCAATCGTAAATATTAATCCACATGTTGGATCGACTCCTATTTCTTGCGCTATGCTTCTCTCTACAACTTTAAATAGCCTTTCAATTATTTTATTTGTGCAACCATTTCTTCTGATAATATTTACTACTATTTTTTTCCAAACATAAAAGTTTATTTTGTCTCGATTATGGAAACGGAAGGTTCTACCCGAAGGTTTCATTGGGACAAAGTGCCCCTCTCATAGGTAAAACTTGCATCCTATAGTCTTAATTTTTTTTTTTAAGACACATGTACATATATTGTACTACCTCCGGCTCCCGATTTAGATTGTCCATTTACTATTTGACTCGTGTTTTTAGCGAGCGAGTTGTTCATTAATATTTGAAATGATAAAGAGATTTTTAAGATGGGGTATGATAGTCTTACCCTCATCTATCCTACACCTTCTCAAAATTCACTTTATCATTTCATATACTAATAAATAACTCACCGCTAAAACACGAAGTCAAAAAAAATAATAGTCAATAAAAAAATGAGACGGATGGAGTAATTTATATATGCACCCTTTGAGGATTTACACAATCCCCAGGATTCAAAAAAGTTTTCTATGATAAAGTAAACCTCTAGGATAAGGAGCTTGATAATGTCCAAGATAAGCTTGAATTAATATAAAACCAAGTCATTGCTTAATTTAAAAAATAAATATATTAATTTTTATAAAATTATTTGAAATATAAATAATTTACAACAATATATATATATATATATATTTATTTATTTATTTATTTAATGATATATCCCGTAACGATCTTTTTTCTTTATGCAGCAATGCAATAGTAAAATTAGCTAGATTTATCATTATCAAATATCTCATAATCTACCTCACTCAAATGCTAGGCCAAGATCTTAGAGCGGTCGCACAAACATCATGTTATGCTGAAGGTGTAACATGATCACTGTCCCATTGGTAGAAGCTGTGATAGCTTATTTCTATCATAGACGAATATACATCATGACTTTGATGTCATTGATAACATATTCCATGGTAAGCGTAAGTGCACACACACATATAATATAATATTATGTATATATGAAGAATTTCAGTTTGATTTCAATTTTGCAATATGAAAATAAATAAATAAATGAAAGTTGAACCAACACGAATTCTATATATATAAGTGTTGAATTTAGAAACACGTAAACACGTAATATATGCTATTAATGAAATAAATAGTTCGCCAACAACTAACAATTAATTGCATAATTAAATACGAGTAAACGTAAACAAAATTCTTACAAAGAATTTGTACACGGTTTCTCAACTATGGTATCCACGCAATATATGCGTTTACTAACTCATACATGGATTCATCGTTGAATCCCCAAGATAAATTTGCTAGGAAAATTCTAACTTAGAGATTTTATGGAGAAAATATGAAGTCTTGTATTATGAATTCCCAATAGCTTTTTTTTTTTTTTTTTTTTTTTTTTGGTCAAAAGTTAGTTGTTAGATGTTAGTAGTTAGTACACCAAGCACCCAAACACTCCACAAATTCACCAAGCCACCTTATAACTCCCATACTCCAATTCGTTCCCAAAGGGAATTGAACTTGGGTCTCCCACTCAATTGAGGAGCACAGAGCTTGTATATATAGGAGAGGCTCAGCTTAAATCTTATGCTAACTTGATTAGGAAATAAAATCCCTAATATTGTAAATTAAATCCCATAGATTTAATTCTCATATACAAAAAATCTCTACTTAATTTGATTTCCAGTATATCAAAACCTCTACGGATTTGATTCCATATATATATATATCAAATCCCATAGTAATATTCCATATATTATTATTGGGAATCCTATTTAATTAAATTTAATTTAATTAAATAGTAATAATAATTAATTCTAAATATAATTATTATTATATTCTCCATAAATTAAATATTAATATCCAAAGATAATACTTATTTAACCAACTATAATTAGTAAACAACCATTACTTGTTATGTGACCCATAGACCCTCATATATCGAAATATTAGTCAAACTAACGGTCTTAATTGAACCCTAGACATATCGGACATTCTCAATATATGAGATACGTTAAGAAAAACGCAACTACATGAATCAAATATAGGCTATTGAGATATCTTCCTTTCATTCACGAATACTCGATTAGTCTTGAACATGATGAAGTGTCTATTCAAATAACTTAATCATATTATCTCTAATCACTAATTGATCACTTATGTCACACTTGGCCACAAAGTCCAACTTGACGTGCATCGGTCGATGTCTTTGATCCAATTATGATGAGAAGATGAGTATTCTCTCTAAATCCACATTGAGGAATGAATCATATTCTTGTCTCAACTACCACGAACATGCATTCGTAATGAACCCAATCCAAGCCATATCTACCCATGGAAGGGTGCAAGTTTCGGTCATGGTCAAAGTTCATTACTCCACACATGTCGTGTGATGACCTCAAGTCAAAGGAGTATCACATAGCTCCTACTAACGAGACACCCGTAGACACATATTATGGAACTACATCAAGCGGTTTCTCGGATAGGTATACCAATACCCTCTAAGGTATATGTGCATCCATCTGAGATACCTAGTATCTCATAGTAAATGAGATCTTACTACACTTTCTAAGAGTATGATGCAGATCGCACACCAATCTCAATTGCATCATCAATATCTCATTCTTGATGATCCTTGATCGGGGTCATTTGAGAATCATGCTTAAGTCATCTGAGTTCTCACAATCTCAATGACAACAATAACTCATGGGAATATTTGCATGAATAAATGCAAACAATCATACATAATATTCAAACAAGTGTATTGCTATACATTAATATTAAATGAACTACAATATTAAATCAAACCAATATCATCGAAGTATTATGTCTTTACAATAGGTTGTCTCTAGGACACTAACACTAACAATAAGGAAAATAATTGAATTCACATTTTTTAAATTAAATGGTGATAATTGTTATAATATGAAATTAAATGTAATTTCATTTGAATATTTTCTAGCCCAATAAAATGTGATACATTTTTTTTTAATATATTATAAAAAAATAATTATTTTATGGATAACCAACCGAATAACATCTTAGAATCGAGTCAAATTTAAAATTCTTATATTAAAATAGATTTATTTGGAACTTATGAATTTATTTAAATTTTGAATAGTGATCGATTATTTTCACGATGGATTATACCAAAGACAACATCATCGAGACCAACATAAATTTTTCATACGTGAAAAAAACATTAATTTACAATCAAATTTCAGAATTGGTGAAGGTAAGATAAAATTGAAATTCATGGTTCAAAACCAAGTGGGTTCATGATTCACCTCCGTCCGAATAGGTCATAATTTAGAGTTCATTATTTAGTGTTTAGGGTGTAGATGATTGATTTATGACAATTTTATAGATTTTCATACATGAAAATTTTTACACTAGAGCTACTCAAAATTCATATATGCATATAAATTTATTCGCATTTGGATAGCTGTTATAGTGTTATGAGATTTAAACATGTGTGTAACTTTCCCTGTCCTTAATGTAATTATATTCTATATCTATCTCTTATTAATTTTATTTTATTTACGTACTTAATACTATCATTAATATACAGAGTCCAGCATCGAGTCTTTGCACTTGAATTTGATTTTTATTTATTTGATTGACAACATTTGAATCTGAGTTTTAATTTGTTCAGAAACCTACTACGGATGTCGACCCTTTTAAAATTTTGTCAACTGTAGTGCGAAGAGATAGGTAAACTTCTTTTGAAGATGTGAAAACACGTTTTTAATGACAACAAGTTAGAGCGTCTCCAACGGGGGACCAAATCTGAACGCAAACGGCAAATTTCCCACAATACTCTCTCCAATGGCAACGCAAATTGCAACTCAATTTTGCCTCATCACTGTTCACACCCTCAAATCTCTATTTTTTTTTTAATTTTTTTATATATTGTTTTAAGGATTTAATTATGTGTATTTTTTGTTTTTATTAATTTTTACACATTAGTTCAATATTATGTATTATTTTGTTATTTTAAATGTAATTATTATTATTTCTACTAATTTTTAAATTATTTCAATATTATGTGTGTGATTGTTTGATTTTAAAATTTATAATTTTAGATCGTATTATTAATATGAGTGCAAATTATTAAATTGAAAAATAGTAAGACAACATTAAGTAATTAAATTACAAAGTACAAATGATAAATAAAACTTCATAATATAAATAAAACACGATAAGCATACGAAAATTACTACAAGACACCTAAGAAGTATAGCCACACAAATGAAATACTAATTAAACATTCATACTATGACGAATTTTAGAACAGGCCTAAACCACTTCCAAATCCTCCCAAGTCCCCGAAATATTGCCCGAAATTGTTGGAATAGTTTTCAAATTGAGTTTGCTGGGAACTTTTTTGCATAATTTTAAGTTGCTCATTCCGCCACTATTCACGTATTGCTATGTAATTGTGATGACTCATGTATTTGAATTATGGTATTTTATATAATTTATTTTTTACAAGATTTTATATCATTGAACGAATGTGTTTTAATATTTTTTTATTAAATTTGCTATTTTTTTGGTTAGTTTAAATGTAAATACGAAATTATAATTTAATTATGAATAAATGTTAGATAAATAAAAAATTAAATTGATAAAATTAAGAATATTCTTAGAATATTCTTATTTGAGTTAAAATTTGAGTTTAATGGTTGGAGATGATTTTACTGTTGGAGGCAAATTTGGTGGCAAATTTGAGGTTTGAGTTGTAATTTGAGTTTATATAGTTGGAGATGCTCTTATTTAATTTAACTAGTAATTCTCCCGTGCGATGCACGAATTGAATATAATAAATTTTAATATAAGATGATATAATTTGAGACGCAGATTATATTAAAAAGTTAAATTTAAATTATTTTTACCTACCAATTGATTTTTTTAATATTTATTTTGATTATTTTTCATAATATATGAAAAATATATTGTATACGCGTGAGTGACTCAAAATTTATTTAATTAAATATAGTTTTTAATTACATACTAAATTCATCATAAGTAATAAGATTTATAAAATGATACTAAAATCCAACTAAATTTATATAAATAAAATAAAAATATTTAAATTCAACTCACATAAAATATCAATAACTATAAAATAGATATGTTTTATCTGAATTTTATTTTATACGTGTAATATAGATGTTAAATAAAAGATCTCATAAAGAAAAACTAATTTGATATATAATGTGTTGAAAAATAAATTTAGAAATTGATTATAAAAAGTAAGAAAGAAAAAGAAAAATAATGATTGGTTAAAGTAAAATCACTCTCTTTTTTTAGAGTGAAAGTCACCATTACATTACAAAGTAAGTGGAGTTGCACTTGCTCCAACAAATATTATATTTTCTCTCCTCACTTTTACTTTTATATATTTATAAATTTACAGAGGCACATACTCCAGTATTTATTGCTATTTCTAGCATTAACATTTTTTTGCACCTCATTGTTGGTCAATCAATGTCACGTGGATGCAACTCAACGACAACTCCTAAATGAGGATTCTGTCTGAAATTCCAGGAAATAATTACTATTTCACATGTTTTTATATATTTTAATAATATTATATAGTACTAACGTACTCCATCAGTCCCAACATTATTTGAATATTTATCTTATTTATACGTCCTAATATTACTTGAACATTCCAAAAATGGAAACAAATATAATATTAATACATTCACAACACTCTTATTTTATTCCACTCAAACCTACTAAAACTCTTTTTACTTGATTTGCTTGTCATTTTCAGTGTTTAAGTTAGAGGGAGTATAACGAAAGGGAAAAGCGAAATTAACGGATGGAAGTAGGGTAGTCAGAAATTTCAGTTTAATTATCAAATATTTTGTTAATTTTCGTGTTTTACGCAATCAGTATATATATACTCATTTCACATCTCGTTAATCATTTTGTTATTTAGATTTAATTTAACACGGATATATGTGTAGGTGGTCCCCTTCTGTGGTAGTTGCGGTTTCGATTGCAGTTATGATCTATAACGAGACAAAAAGATGTGATATGTGTCCGATGATAGAAAGTACTATTATACTTAATTATTTTTAATATATATATATATATATATATATATATATATATATATACATTTAAATAATTGTAACACGTAAAATCGACCGCCTTTCTTTCCACATCTTTCTCGACAAGTTTGCAATTTTATTAGTACAAGAGTAACGTTATGTGAACCATATTTATAAATAAATTCTATCACTATTATGCATAATAATTATTACTATTGAAAATTATTTTTAGTTTTTAAACAGTGATAATTTTTATAAATAATAATAATATTTTTTGTACGTAACAGTAATAATTTTTTACATAATAATAATATTTAAAAAAATATAATTCATCGTGAATACAAGTTCAGAAAAGTGTTTATCTTAGTACAAATAGCCACTCAACCGATCAATAATCTCATCCATTTAATTCATCTTTAGAATTCAAATTAACTGACGCCGTTGAGTTCATTCAGCACTTTTTTAAGGGAGCTCATTCAGCACGTTTAACATTTTAACGTAGCATGTATACATTTAAATAGCACGGAAAATCTACAAAGCCTTTTTTTTTTTTTTGACAATCAAAATCTAAAAAACTTAATTATAAAAGAAAAGGACAATTTGAAATATTTAATGTGTTATAGAAAATGTTACTAACATATTAATTTATTGATAATTTATACCAACGGAAAGAATTTCTTCTCATCTAAAAAGTCAAACTCAGAATGATGAGAATTAATTTTCCCTAACACTCCCCCAATCACTCATGGACTTAATTCTCTTACTCCATCATTTGGGAGAATGTCAATCGAGTTGACAAGTTAATATGAGTGGAGTTTTCAATAATGAAAGAATTTTAATTATCTCATCTAAAAAATCAAACTTTTAGGAAGATATAAAATTAATTAGTTTATTTAATTTAAAATTAACTCTCAATCATCTGCCAACCCTCCAATATTAGAAAGGCGTTTTGTGATTCTAATTATCCTTTTCTTCAAGCCATATTTCCTAAATTGTACTCAAATTCAAATGAATCAAATCTAGCGCTATTCGCCGTTAATTAAATTTTACTCCGATATTTATATCATGCGATTAAATTAAAGAAGTCAAATGTAGGTCTTAACACCGAAGCATGGAAGAAGAATGAAGATCGTGGACAAGTCCCATTGGAGTTTGTGCTTTAATTAATGCTGCATTAAATTTAATCGCTAAATTTTCAAAATTAATACTAGTAAATCATTTAGCATTTATTATTGCCCAGAAATAAAATATCCCTAATGCAAATCTTTCCTTCATATATCTGCAACAGCTAATTAATTTACTCCTGGAATGCAATTTAGTTGCTTCGCAGAAGACATGCCACATTGTTGCTTGGCTGGAAGGCCTCATACCAGATCATTTGATATATATCACTGAAATTCAAAAGGAGATATAGCATTTTTTTTTTTAAAGTTCTCACATGAGGGTCTGAAACTATATAATTAGGGTAAGTATTGAGAGATTTTAAAAGGAGAATATTTTTTTGCACTTGTATATACATAGTCGAATTTGCATATTATATAGTCAAAGATGCAACTACAATTAGGACAAATGCAATTGTACAGTTATAACAAAAAGATAATTTAACTTAAAGTATCTTTTTTTCTAATTAAATTAGTGGTCATTAAGCGGGTAAGATACAATTAAAATTGTATTTGTTTGGCCACCCATCTGACATTTAAATAATGATATGTTTGAATTTTATCCGTCAGCTTGTGAAATTTGATCAATAGTCCAGTTTAATATAATTTCAAGGCAATTAGTAGTTTAGTACCTAAACCTCAAGTAAACATTTGACTTTGCAACATCAATATTCAATATGTACGAGTACAATTTCTGAATAATTGATGAAGACGAGATCGCGAAAGCAATCTCGAATAATTACGAACAGATTTGGAGAATCAAGATTATTAGAGAATTAGTTTTAATTAGAATCTTTAATTTATTAGTATATTTATGTTTATTTGTTTTGATTTATTTCCATAGATTAGTACTTATCTTTAATTAGGTTTTCGCTCTTATTTAAAGAGCTCTATTGTAAACGTTTTACGCAGTTGAATGATGAATTAAGAAAATGGTTTTTCCTGTTTTTCTATTTTACGGGTATTCAATCTTTGAATCAACGTACCTTAGAAGGTGTTAATTATTCAATTGATACGCCCGCTGCGTCAATAATTAAGTGCAAATTGAAATAGTTCATTTGCTCAATTTGGCATACTGATTTATGCCAGCTTAAACTTTAAGCCACCTGAGTGCACAAATTCAACAGTATTTAGTGTGAATCAAACATAAACTTATTTTTAAAGTTGTCAGTTAAGTGATTTGCTTTAACATTTTATTTAACTATGTATAAAAGTTATACTTAAATGAACTATAATCTAATTAAATGCGAGTAAAATTATACGGGTAGTTTGAAAAAGTAGTGGAAACAGTATTGGCTTTAGGGACAAAGTTTGGTCTCCAACTACGACATCAAAGAATCCTCATAATCAGGGAGCTTTTTACACTTTGTTTCCACTTAGAAAATTCTGGTATCATTACAAATTTCCTCCACTATGGATTTGAAAATTTGTATTTAAAATCCACAATATTTTGTCGTAAATGTATTTCTTTTCTAGTTCTTTTTTTCCTTTCACATTGCAAACTTTAAGAACGTGTGGGAATTAATTGACTTTGTCTAAAGAAAAAAAATATTTTTTGATGCTTTAAAGCAGTAACATTTTGGCATTGTTTCCTTTTTATTTATAAAAACTTGTAAACAGTATAATTTACAAACATTTTGTTGGAAATTGGTTGTGAAATTGGGTGTTGACCCAATATTGACCAGATTTCTAGATGATAATCTATTTGTGAAAAATGGAAATAAGTTGCAAATTCATAATCTACGTTTCGAGTAGATTAATTTGATGTATTTATATGCTCAAAATCAATTTCGGGTGAATGAGATATTAATACGTGAAGTTGGCAATTTATTATGAAAAAGTTGAAGAGGAATTTGTGGGGGAAGAAGGAAATTTCTTCTATCCCACATTGGAAAATTAAGGAGAAAGTTGTTTCCTTATTAATAGACTTGTGGCATTGAAAGTCAATTTGACTAAAGTCTATGTGGTGGTAACCCAAAAGAGTCTATTGACCGCACGGGCACGTCGCATTGGGCGCTTTAGAGGCGCACTTCGCGAGGAGCTGAGGAGCCTTTATTTTTCGAAAGAAAATGGCTCGGTCATGGCTCATGGGTACGGTCCGAGGGGTGCAGCAGGCTCGAGCAACTCGTGGGTTTCAACCACGGCTCGGACGCAGCGGGGTCACAAGGTGGGATGGAGTGCAAGACGCTGCAACCGAGGATCGAACTCACATCCCGAAGATTCGACGCGGACGATTCGATCAGCGAACCGGTTCGGTCGAACCGATCGCAGGGGTTGAGCCGCCCACGCAAAGGATGCGATCCGCTATCGATCTAGATCCGATCTAAGATATGATCGGAGGGCCCAGATTTGTCCTCGGCCCGTAAAGTTGCACCTATTCACCAGAAGACACCACAACTCTTCAACTCCTATAAATTCTGTCCCCAGATTTTCATTTCTTCCATCCAAAAATCGAATAGCATTCTGCATACAAAACCATACTAGCAATCTAGATTTCGATTAGTATTCACGCCAAGAAAGTTCAATACCCGAGTTCGCTTAGGCCGATAGCTTCCCGATTCAGAAGTGCAACGATCGGAAGTTCTAAAGTCGTTGTATCTTGGGGACGATTTCCATTAATACCGTGATTTCATCGGAGTACGGGCAATATCGCCTTACGGAAAGAGAGTCAAACTCTTGCCTCGACTTTTACAGATTGAGTCTGAGATCATCTTCATCTACACACACAACACAATTTTATCTAACAATCGTAAGATGATATTCTGTGTATTCGAAGATGTCTTCTTCTACTACTCCCTTGACTGTTCCTCCTTCTCATATGGAGAAGCCGGCGAAGTTCATCGAAAATGACTTCAAACGGTGGCAACAGAAGATGTTGTTCTATCTGACCACCCTAAATCTTGCTCGCTTCCTGAGGGAAGAACCCCCAACCGTTGAAGATGATGAAAATGATCAACAACTGTTGACTACGTTGGATGCTTGGAATCATAGTGATTTCCTGTGTCGCAACTACATCTTGAATGGGTAGACGACTCTCTATACAGTGTCTACGCCACATTCAAGACTTCCAAAGAAATGTGGTTATCTTTGGATAAGAAGTACAAAATGGAGGATGCCGGAATGAAGAAATTCATTGTCGGACGGTTCCTCGACTTCAAAATGGTTGACTCGAAGACGGTCTTGGGCCAAGTTCGAGAGTTGCAGTTGATCCTTCATGAGATTCATATTGAAGGTATGCAACTATCTGAATCCTTTCAAGTAGCCGCTCTGATAGAAAAGCTACCGCCTCTGTGGAAGGAATTCAAGAATTATCTCAAGCACAAACGAAAGGAAATGGGGCTTGAGGATCTGATTGTGAGACTAAGGATCGAGGAAGATAACCAAAAATTCGAAGTCAAGAGCGACAAGAAAAGTGGAGAGGCACGAATAAATTTGAGTCCCGAAGTGGCAAAAAAGAGAAACGTGATGGCAAGCCACAGAAACCTTCAAACTACAAAAAGTTCAAGGGTACCTGTTACAATTTTGAAAAGCCCGGACACAAGGCAAGTGAATGTCGAAAGCCAAAGAAGGCTGATCAAAATCAGGCCAACCTTGTCGAGCACAAGTCCTTGCCCGAAGAACTGTCTGAACTAGATCTTTTCGCCGCCGTGAGTTCGAGGCAAATCTAGTTGATAACCCGAGGGTGGTGGGTCGATCTTCGATCTACCCATCACATCTGCTCATATAAAGAAATGTTCTCCACTTACCAAGAGATCAATGGCGAAACTATCTTCATGGAAAACTCGCAACTTCAAATGTGGTCGGACTGGGTAAAGTGGTGCTGAAAATGACCTCGGGAAAAGAACTAACTCTCGTCGATGTGCTGCATGTCCCAGACATTCGCAAGAATTTAGTCTCTGGCTCTTTGTTAAGGTCGGATTTAAAATAGTTTTTGAGGCTAATAACTTTGTACTGACCAAAGGTGGTCAATTTGTTGGAAAAGGATACCTCGAGAAAGGCCTTTTCAAGATGAATGTACTGTCTGTCAAGCGAGACATTAAACGCAATATTAATGGAAATGTCGTTAATTATTTGCTTGAGTGTTCTAATTTATGGCATCGTAGATTAGGACATGTAAATTTAAATATACTAAAACAGTTAGTGAATTTAGATTTACTTCATAGAATGGAGTTTGATTCACAAAGATGTGAGATCCGTGTTGAGGCAAAATTGGCCAAAACAGCATTCCATTCAGTGGAAAGAAGTACTACACCTCTAGAACTTATTCATACCGATGTGTGTGATTTGAAGTTTGTGCAAACTAGAGGTGGGAAAAATTACTTCATAACGTTATTGATGATTGCACAAGATATTGTTATGTGTATCTCTTGAAAAGTAAAGATGAAGCCATTGAGGCATTCATAAGGTATAAGAATGAGGTTGAGAATCAACTTAGCAAAAGAATCAAAATTATTCGAAGTGATAGAGGTGGAGAATATGTTGCACCGTTTGAAGAATTTTTGTTCACAAAACGACATTATTCATCAAACTACTACTCCATATTCACCTCAATCAAATGGTGTTCTTTAAGCATAAAAATCGTACTCTCAAAGAGATGATGAATGCTATGTTGATTAGTTCGGGCTTACCCTGAATATATAGGGAAGCCGTCTTCGCTCGCAAACTACATTCTTAACAAATTGCCTCACAAAAAGAGGGATAAGACTCCATATGAACTATGGAAAGGGAGGAAGCCTTCCTACAATTATCTTAAAGTGCGGGGGTGCCTAGCTAAGGTTGAAGTACCAAAGCCCAAACAAGTCAAAATAGGACCCAAAATCTTGCTGATCGTTTTTCATTGGATATGCACATAATAGTAGTACATATCGATTCTTGGTGCATTGAAATCGGACGTTCTCGAGATGAACGGAGGGATGACCATCGAATCTAGGAACGTTGTGTTCTTTTCGAGAACATATTCCCTAAGAAGGAAAGGAAAATGAAAATGTACAAGTAAGTTCGCGTAAGAGAACTTATGAAACAACAAATGGTCCACCAACGGTTAGTGAGGAACCAAGACGCAGTAAGAGGGCACGAAAGAAAAAGTCCTTTGGGCCAGATTTTTTATCATACATGATGGAAAATGAACCCAGGACGATTCAAGAGGCATTGTCAAGTCCGGATGCTCCTCTCTAGAAAGAAGCTATAAACAGTGAAATTGAGTTCATCATGCAAAATAATACGTGGGAGATAGTTGATCTTCCACCGGGATGTAAAACTTTAGGATGCAAGTGGATCCTAAAGAGGAAATACAAAGCAGATGGATCAATCGATAAGTATAAAGCTCATTTAGTGGCAAAAGGGTTCAAACAGAGGGAAGGATACGATTTCTTCGATACGTATTCCCCTGTTACAAGGATCACATCCATAAGAGTACTCATTGACGTTGCAGCTTTGCATAACTTTGAGATACACTAGATGGATGTGAAAACGACATTCTTAAATGGGGAATTAGATGAGGAGATATACATGGAACAACCTGAAGGGTTCGTTATACCTGGCCAAGAGAAAAAAGGTGTGTAAACTTGTTAGCTCCTTGTACGGACTCAAACAAACACCTCTCAAGTGGCATGAGAAATTTGATAAAGTGATGTTATCAAATGGTTTCAAAACCAACGAGTGTGACAAATCAATACATAAAGGCACACAAGAAGAATATGTGATAATGTGCCTATATGTGGATGACATGCTCATTACGGGAGCAGTCATGACTTAATCGTGAATACTAAGAACATGTTAAAGAGAAACTTTGACATGAAGGATATGGGTCTGGCAGATGTCATTCTAGGGATAAAGATCTCTAGAAAACATGATGGAATTGTCTTAACACAATCTCACTATGTGGAGAGTGTGCTCAAGAAATTCAATGCCTTTGACAAACCCCCGGCTAATACTCCAGTAGATCCAACTCTACACTTAGCCAAAAATAAGGGAGACCCAATATCACAACGGGAATATGCTAGGATTATCGGGAGCCTGATGTACATTTCAAATTGTACGCGTCCAGATATAGCATATTCTGTTAGCAAACTTAGTAGATTCACAAGTAATCCTGGCAAGGATCATTGAATAGCTCTGACAAGAGTTCTGAGGTATTTAAAACATACCTTAAGTCATGGAATTTTGTACACGAGATACCCAGCAGTGTTAGAAGGATACACTGATGCAAACTGGATATCTGACACAAAAGACTCCAAGGCCACAAGTGGATATTTGTTCACTATAGGTGGAGGAGCAGTGTCATGGAAATCCTCTAAGAAAACGTGCATAGCTCGATCCACAATGGAATCGGAGTTTATAGCCTTAGATAAGGCTGGAGAAGAAGCAAAATGGCTTCGAAACTTCTTAGAGGATATTCCCGGTTGGAACAAACCGGTGCCTCCCATTATGATACACTGTGATAGCATGTCGGCTATTGGGAGGGCACAAAGTCACTTGTACAATTGTAAGTCTCGACATATACGAAGGAGACATAATACCGTTAGACATTTGATCTCAAGTGGAGTAATCTCCATTGACTACGTGAAGTCAAAAGAAAACATTGCGGATCCGCTGACCAAAGGCATTGGTAGAGATCAAATGTATAGTGCGGTAAGGGGAATGGGGCTAAAACCCACACATTAAAGGGTGTTCATAGTGGTAACTTGTCCATGATGACTGGAGGATCCCAAGAACTTGGTTCAATGATACAACTAAGCTATGAAGCACTCAGTTATGCACTTGAAACCCATGATTTCAAGCCCATTCTCGAACCCCTTCAAGTGCCACTTGCATTTTCAAAATGCAAAACCTGATGATGTGTGGTGAGGTTAAGCTTTATTGCTTTTTATGATTCCTATACCTTATCTAACGTGGAGTATTTGCAGGGTACTCTTGATTGGAGATCACCTATATAAGTGTGAAGTGGGGCCGCTTAAACTGACATTTCAGTACACACTTATGAATCCAAGATATGGTCCACGACCAAAATGGATAACAACGTGAGAACCAAAAAGGTGTTAGAGTCATTGTTCTGTGTATGTCATTGTCTTGGTTTACACAAAAACACTACAAATTCAAGACATCGGGTTTCATTGAAGAATGAGTAAATCCGATGGCATTTCACTAGGAAGGTTCAAAGCCACAATTTACCTATCCTGATGCAACAACGGCTCGTCGAGACTTTCTTAGGTGTTCACATGCATTAATATCATTCATGTGGGGGATTGTTGGAAATTGGTTGTGAAATTGGGTGTTGATCCAATATTGACCAGATTTCTAGATGATAATCCATTTGTGGAAAATGGAAATAAGTTGCAAATTCATAATCTACATTTCGAGTAGATTAATTTGATGTATTTATATGCTCAAAACCAATTTCGGGTGAATGAGATATTAATCGTGAAGTTGACAATTTATTATGAAAAAAGTTGAAGAGAGGAATTTGTGGGGAGAAGAAATCCCTTCTATCCCACATTGGAAAATTAAGGAAAGTTGTTTCCTTATTAATAGACTTGTGGCATTGAAAGTAAATTTGACTAAAGTCCATGTGATGGTCTTGCGTTTGCAGAAGAAACTAACCTGTAAGAGTCTATTGACCGCGACCTCACGCCAAGACCAACGCGCACCCGCGACGTCAAGACTTAAACTGATTGACGCGAGCCTTCGCACCCTTTGCACGCACGAGACGTCATGGCGAGGAGCCGAGGAGCCTTTATTTTCGAAAAGAAAATGGTTTGGTCAGCCGCTCACGGGTACGGTCCGGAGGGAAAGCGGCAGTTCGCGAATTTCGGTTTTCGAACCTCGGCCTGGACGCAGCCGTCTGCGGGATGGAGTGCAAGGCTCGCAACCGGATCGAACTCATGATCCCGGCGGTCGAATCGACGCGCAGGGGCCGAGCCGCCCCACGCCGGGGACGCGATCCGGGTTGTTGGATCTAGATCTCGACGGCGACACGACGGAGGGCCCAGATTCGCTATGTCCGAAGTTGCATCTATTCACCAGAAGACACCACAAGTCTTCAACTCCTATAAATTCAAATTCCCGATTTTCATTTCTTCCATCCAAAAATCGAATAGCATTCCGCATACAAAACCATACTAGCAATCTAGATTTCGTGATTAGTATTCGGGTCAAGAAAGTTCCGGTCACCCGAGTCCGTTCGTAGATAGCTT
This sequence comes from Stenogyne calaminthoides, assembly GCA_037126765.1. Lineage (NCBI taxonomy): Eukaryota > Viridiplantae > Streptophyta > Magnoliopsida > Lamiales > Lamiaceae > Stenogyne > Stenogyne calaminthoides. The sequence goes on from JBBCBC010000001.1 coordinate 14,467,452, forward strand.
CCGATTAAGTAGTGCAACGATCGTGAAGTTCTAAAAGTCGTTGTATCTTGGGGACGATTGCCATTAATACCATATTAGACCGAAAGATGGGGCAATATCGCTTTCTGAAAAGAGAGAGTCCATCTCTTGCCTCGACTTTTTAGATTGAGTCTCAGAGATCATCTTCGCTCTACACACACACAACACCATTTTATCTAACACATTTTCAATCCTCGATCTCACATGCTCGTCCAAGAAGACATGCTATTTTTTTTCATTGTGTATGCATAATTGTATATAGCTCGCTAGTATATTCAATTCACAAATTTAATCTCATGTAAAACTTGTTCATGATATGTAATTAATATTATTATATTTATAAATTTATACATATAGTCTTACAAATTAATACCATTAACATTTAATAATATATTTAATTTATAAGCATAATTAATGGTATTAATTAATAAATGTAATGATATTAATTTATGCATGTAATATTATTATATGTTTTATACAATTAACAAAATTTACCAAAAACTTACTCTATTCCATTTATATGTATACACTCCTACAATTTAAAAAGAAAAAAAAAAAAAAGCAAGATAACCAATTAGTAGTAAAACACATGGTGGCGTGGAAAATCTTCCGGCAACGCAAGTTCGAACTCCGTGTGGGACAAATTCTTCATTGAAATATTATGGGAGTTTGTTATGAGGTTTGAATCAATTATTGGCATTTCTCCATGTTGTCACATCACTCAAAGACATTCTTCGATTCTACAACCCGCCCGACCGAGGCCAACCAAGACGGTTGGGAGTTCTCGTCTCCCCACAAAACAAAAAAAAAAAAAAAAAAAAAAGGCAAAAGTAAGATAAGAGATCCTATCACGAGGGACACACACGCACATGAGTGTAGTTTTGAGGCGCCATGTGTCAATATAACCCTTGAGAGCGTCCTAAAATATAGAGGACCACAAGGTGGCAACCAACAACCTATTGAGCCGGTCATCACCGGTGCGTTGGAACAACAAAAGAGGCACAGGTAACCGGTCAACTCCACTACTGGAGAAGTGGGAACTGTTTCCGTCACCGTAACAAAACCGGCGACAGACAGTAATCACGGAAACCTGCTCTTTTTGACTTACGTATGACGTGTTCAGATATCGTGTGTCCACTTTGTTCAAAGTAAAATAAAATAACTATAATCGTAGTTCCCCTTGTATCACTTTTTCAAAAGCGCACGAGAAAATAGAGATTACATGCATTTCTTTTTGGGCGAAGGCCGTTGATTGCGGTTGGGAATAAAGTGTGTGTTTGTGGGACCTCATTTTTGACTGATAGTATTACTTGCCTCTTCTTTTTTGGCAGTTTCTTCTTTTCCTTTTACTTTTATTTTTTCTGTAATTTATATATATAATTTTTTGATAAAGTTGTTATTTTTATATTTAAGAATTATATCTCTGACATCCGAGTATCCAAAATTTGATTTGTGTTGTAATTAATGTGTTATTTTCTAAAATACTAATCCTTACAAAATTACAATTTTTAAATTGAGGGCTCCAGTAATAATAGTATAATTTCAATAGCTTTAAAATTGTCTTCCACCAATTTACTCAAATTCTAGAATCTTATTAAAGCTACATGAATACTTTTATTATCCCAAGTTATAAGAACATCTTCAGTGTAAAACTCCAAAATGGAGATCTCTAAACTCAAAAATGAAGTTTTTTTACTCTATTTTTAAAACTTTCTACAACCATAAACTCTAAATTTTACTCTATTTATTATTTTATTCATTTTCAATATAACACAATCATTAAACGATATATTAATATTGATATTTAAACTTAGGGTTAATTCTAAATAAATACACGACATTTAGACCAAATATCAATTTAATCACGACCTTCAAAATTATTGTATAAAAGCCCAACATTTGATGTTGTTGTAAATTAATAAACGTTTTTTTCCATCGACCGTGAAGAGACGTTGTGACTCGCCAAAACTAGTATTTTTGTTATGTCAGACTACACATAGGATGAAATGTCTAAATCATAAATATAAAAAATATTTAAAAGTGAATTAAAAACAAAATAAAATAAATAAAATCTAAAAAATTAAAATAAATTATTTAAATCTAAATTCCAAACCTCAAAAACTAATTCCCGTCTTCAATGTTTCAAAATTAAATATATTCTCATGTTCCAAAATTAAATGTAATCCCTTAGTTTCTCTTCCCCCATTCAATTCATCCATTATCTATTTGTCACTCCCTCAACCTCTCACTTGTTGTTCTTATTTCAGTCTACTTTCTTAAATTAAATTTGTGAATTATTTATTGAGATTCGATCAATTTTATAAAATGTATATAAAATTTATTTTTTATTTATATTTAAATTTTTTTTTAGATTTTAACTTCTTTTAATTATTAATTTTTGTTTTAATTTATTTAAAAAATGTGTAATATTATGTGGAGTAATTTAAAAAATATTATTTAATATGTATCATTCTAACTGACAAGTATATACATGTTTCGATGATCCACGTCACCTTTTCCTGCAGGAGAAAAAAAAATGTGTATCAATTTGCAACAATATCAAATGTTGGACTTTAATACAAAAATCTTAAAGGTCGTGATTAAATTGATATTTGGTCAAAATGTCGTATATTTATTTAGAATTAACCCTTAAACTTATTAACCAATATGGAAATCCACATTGTTATTATAGTATCAATTAATTGTATAATTATATTTATAAATATAAATAAAGTTAAATATAATTGTAAAATAAAATAAATTATTAATTTTTTAAAATTAAATTATAATTATAAAGTAACTCTAATTAAATATAATTATAATTAAACAACAAAGTAACTCTAAATGTAATTGTTGTCTCAATTAATTATATGATTATATTTATAAATATTAATAAAATAATAGATATGGAGTTTAGAGTTGTGAATAGTGAAACTACAAATATGGAGTTCACTGTTCAAAACTTTATCTCCAAATTCTAAAATAGAGTATGGTTGGAGGAGGAATCGTAACTCCAAAATGAAGTACCACTGTAGATGCTCTAAGATTCACGTCTCAATTAAGAGTAACATTCCTATGAACTAAATCTATATATACATAAACTCTATTACTTTTATGTACAAAAAGCAATCATTGTTACGCACAAAATTATTTTTTAAACAGTGATAATTTACGTTCATAGCATTGATAGTTTTTTTGTATAACTGTGATACTAAAAAAAGTCTAGTTCACAATAAACTCAGGTTCTCACAAATTTTTTATCATTAATTACATACACAATCATTGAGTTATGTATAATACTTTTTTCAGTATATTTATATGACAAAAACTCATATGAGACGGTCTCATACGTGAGACGTGGTATAACTTAACACAAATCACATATAACTCTTTCAAAGTGTTAAAACATCAATGTCAACTTATACCCCATCTCACCGTGAGACCGTAGCATGCGAGGGTGCCTCAATTTACATTTACATATGTAGATTGTAACTTTTCATAATTCTAGATGTGAGATCAACTCTCCATCACCTAAAGCAATTATGCTAAAAAATCTTAAAAAACAAATATGAGATACCGAACATAACCCAGATGATTGATTTAGAAAAAAAAAACATTGACCATTGTGCAATAATGATTTTTTTTTTTTGGAAACAAAAACAGTTCCAAAAATATCAACACGGACATGAACTATCGAGAAGGCAATCCACAAAGTTCGAACACTCGACCCAATAATGAGGACTAGAGAAATCTCTAGACTTCCTAGCTAAACGATGAGCCATAACATTGGCATCACGAGAAACCTATTTTACCGAAAACTGAGGATTAGAGTTCAAAACAACCTTACACCCATGCACTATACTTCCAAACGCCGAGAGGACCTCGATATTACTGTTCACTGTATGCAATGATGATTTTAGAAAGTGAATTTTTTCATGCTTTGTCATTCAATCATTAATTTTACATGAACGGTTTGTCTTATTACTGTCGAACTTAAAGAACTTGTAATTAACAATTCATTTGGATTTATTAGGATCATAACCCCTTTGTATTATTCGCATGTCTTAATGTCTCCAACATTTAAGTTAATATTTTTATAAGATTAAATTAAAGTAGAATAAAAAGACGCATGTAAAAACAAAGAGCAGGACAAAATTGGGAGAGCGGCCCATTTCCGTTTTGACCGGCCGTAAAAAGGTAAAAAAAAATAATATTTTGACAGAATGTTGTCGGTGGTAATTTAAAATGTGAACGAGAGATGGAAATATTAATGGACGAGTGTTTTTTGTCGGGTTGTCGAATCATATTACAGGCCGACTCGCTTGTATGGCACGTGTGATGCCTAATTGGACGTAAATTACACTTCTATCCTTTGTTTAATTATGGTGACAAATTGCACTTGCCAGAATAATGTCTAATTAGATAAATGTTATACGCATGATTGCATGTAGAATTATATATGTTTGTGTAATAATATTGTGTCTAATTAAAAATATGCAGATTGGAGCAAATGATTTTACTGGATGTATATAACATTCATGTAGAAATGTCATTTATCTGTTTGGTATATTTCCTTTGGAATTCTATATATATTATTTCCCTCCGCCAATATTCTTAAACACTGTTTTTTTTTTGCCCCAACATTACTTAAACACTCTAAAAATGGAAACAAATATAATATTAATACACTCACAACACCCTTATTTTATTCCACTCAAACATATTTTAACCCACTTTTTTTGGTTCGCGGTCCAATTCTAGTGTTTAAGTCATTGCGGGAGGTGGGAGTATGAAAAATGTGATTTTTTTTTTTTTTGGAAAGCCTGAAAAATGTGACGTTGAAATAACATAAATTAAGAAATTGCAGATTGGAGCAAATGATATTTTCCACAAGCTAATCTCATATTCACATATCAATCTTATACGTTTGGTATATTTCCCTTTTGGAATTCTCTATAATATCAAATGTAAATGATATGACAAATATGTGATGTGAAATATAAATAACATAAAATAAGAGAGTGCAGATTCGAAGTAAACGACGCTGTCCACAAGCTAGTCACATATAAATCTTATCTGTTTGGTATATTTCTGTTTATAATTTTTTTTTATTAAATCTAAATGATATGAAAAAAAAAAAGTGATGTTAAATATTTCATTTATAGAGTAAAAATGCCATTAATGATAAACAGTGCTTTTGTGATGATGTTTTTTTTTTGGGGTTGTGAAAGGGATCACACACACTAATGAAAAATAGTAATTACAGCATTAAAGGTGCGTACTGGAATTGTGAAAATATTTAGGATAGTTTAGTAGTATCAAGATTTCTTTATTAAGAAAAACATATATATAAAAGAAAAACGGAATTTACAAAATATTTTAATTAAGAGTAGGTCTCATGTGCGGCTAGGTATTGTATCTTGTTTAATACTTGTGACTCATAAATCGTAGTCATTTTTTTAAGCGTCTTGACTTGTTATCTTTGAAAAGTCGATTTATTTACCTACGAAAAGTGCAACTCATTAATATGGGAACATAGTTGCATCGTTTCTGTTTTGTATAGTTGCACGCTTCTAAAATGCACTATGAGTTGCATCTTTGCGAGACCCGTGCACATGAGACCCACTCCACGTAAGACGACGATGTGCAACTTATTTTTTTGAAACGTTCAACTGATTTACACTGAAACATTCAACTTGTTCAGGTTAAAAGTTTCAGATAAATAAATTACATGTTTTAAAAATGCATTTGAATTGCACGATGAACTTGTAGCATAAAAGCTTTACCTTTTAATTAAGTATAAAATAATTATTAAATAATTTAAAAAATAAAGCTAAGTATATACACTTATAATTTATCATATTATTCATTTTATAATATTGCTTAGATTTCTAAATATAATTTCTTTGTCATCCTACTTAATGTTGGGATTGTTGGAGCCTGATGCCGCGCGCTCAAGGTGCTCGACCAGGGGGTTTGGTCGAGTAGATGTGCTCGACCAAGGTGCTTGACCAAGGTGCTCGACCAAAGGTGCTCGAACAATGTTGGTGCTCGAGCAGAACCGCTCGACCAAGGCCCGAGGTCGAGCGGTTCCTAAGCCCGGACGATAATTGGGGCTTGCCCGCCCTCTTGTTTAAATACTTTTGACTCATTGTATTTGCCTCTGGTACAAAAAACACACAAAAATAGTGAATCTCCTGGCTTGGTAGTGCCCCCAGACATAGTCATTCCTGACGAACTGGGTAACCAAATTGTTTGTTCCTTAATTCGTTGTTCCATCACTTTCTCCATAATTGCTGTTTAAAATCCTAACTAGTATCAAGAGCATCGGGTTAAAGGGATCTGTTGGGAGCAATTATGATGGCTGAAGGGAAATCGCCTGTTGAGAAGTTTGATGGAACGGATTTTGGATTCTGGAAATTGCAGATTGAGGATTACATGTACGGTAAAGATTTGTATCAACCTTTAGGTTCACAGCCTGAAGATATGAAGGACGACGAGTGGAAGTTACTGGATAGGAAGGCGATGAGTGTGGTTCGTCTGTCGTTATCTAGGAATGTCGCCCTACATACGGTGAAAGCAAAAACCACAAAGGAGATGCTGGAGATTTTGACTGAGATGTATGAAAAACCGTCTGCAGCGAACAAGGTTCATCTGATGCGAAGGTTATTCAACCTGAGGATGGCAGAGGATACTGTGGTAGTCAATCATCTAAACGAGTTCAATATGATCATAGCCCAATTGAGCTCGGTTGAGATTGATTTTGATGATGAAGTTCAAGCCCTAATTTTATTGTCTTCTTTACCAGAAAGTTGGAGTGGAACGATAATGGTTGTTAGTGCTTCAGCGGGTAAAGTGAAACTAAAATTTGATGAGGTTAGAGATTTGATCATGAGCGAAGAAATTCGCAGGAAAGAGTTGGGTGTGGCCACATGATCAACCTTGAGTGCGGGAAACAGAGGCAGGTCTGAATTCAAGGGGAAGCCAAATCGGGGTAGATCGAAGTCAATGGGCAAAGATAAGCCCAAGAAGGATAAGAGTAAAGTTGAGTGTTACAAATGTCATGAACTTGGTCATTACAAGAGGGAGTGCAAGGCACAAGGGAATGAACCAAAGAAGAATGACAACTCAGTCAACGTTGCCACTGATGAGGACTCAGATGCTTTGATTCTGAGTGTAAGCAGTCCATTGGAGTCGTGGGTGTTAGATTCTGGAGCATCGTTTCATTCGTACAACAGTGCTGATGTAATGGAGAAGTATACTTCCGGGAACTTTGGGAAGGTTTATCTATCTGATGATGAGCCTCTGGAAATCAAAGGGAAGTGGAATGTTCAGATTAAGACACCAAATGGGACTTTCTTACAGTTGAAAGATGTGAGACATATTCCTGGATTGAAGAGGAATTTAATTTCAGTTGGGCAACTTGATGATGAGGGCTACAAGGTGACTTTTGGGTGTAACTCGTGGAAAATATCCAAAGGTGTCATGGTAGTGGCTCGAGGAAAGAAAGAGGGAACGTTGTATATGACAGGCAACACCCGGGACAACATTGCTCTTGCAAGTAAAAAAAGGGAATGCAGATTTGTGGCATTGTCGTCTTGGCCACATGAGTGAAAAGGGGATGAAAGTTATATGTTCGAAGGGTAAACTGTCAGACCTCAAGGCAGTCGACATCGGATTATGTGAGGACTGTGTATTCGGAAAACAGAAAAGGGTGAGCTTTTCGAAGGGAGGCAAAACTTTGAAGAAGCAGAAGCTGGAGTTGGTCCACAGCGACTTGTGGGGTCCAACACCTGTGACATCCCTTGGTGGAGCGTCATATTACATGACTTTCATTGACGACTCTAAGAAGAAGGTATGAGTTTATTTCTTGAAAAATAAGTATGGTGTCTTTAATGCTTTCAGGAAGTGGAAGGCCCTTGTAGAAACTAAGACGGGTCTCAAGGTGAAGAGTTTGAGATCTGATAATGGTGGAGAGTACGAGCTCCATGAGTTCAAAGGATTCTGTGAGGCAAATGGAATTCGAATGGAGAAAATCGTGAGAGGAACCCCACAGCAGAATGGTGTGGCAGAACGTATGAATAGAATGTTATGTGAATATGCTAGAAGTATGAGATTGAAGTGTGGGCTGCCAAAGATGTTTTGGGCAGAAGCAGTTAACACTGCGGCCTACTTGATAAACAGAGGACCCTCAACTCCCTTGGAAAATGGCATACCTGAGGAGGCCTGGTTGGGTAAGTAGGTAAATCTGTATTTTCTTCGTATATTTGGGTGTGTTTCATATGTTCACATTGATTCTGCTAGTAGGAGTAAGTTGGATTCTAAGTCTGTCAAGTGTACGTTTGTTGGATATGGCGGTGATAACTTTGGCTATCGATTTTGGGATGAGGAAAATCGAAAGATAATTCATAGTCGAGATGTCGTATTCAATGAGCAGGTGTTGTACAAAGACTGGTTTGGGATATCCAAAGTAGGTGGTTTTGAGACTCAGGTTGTAGAGTTAGACATTTCGAACTCAGGTGGAAGCAAGGGGGTTCTAGACGATCAAGTGATTATTGAGGAAGAACCAAGTACACCACTACCAACAATTCCGCTGCGGAGATCCACGAGAGAACGGAGATCTCCTGATAGGTATTCACCTTCTCTTCATTATTTATTGTTGACTGATGTTGGTGAACCCGAATGTTATGCAGAGGCTGCACGAAGTAAGAATCCTGCTGACATGTTGACTAAGGTTGTGACCTTAGAGAAGTTGAAGTTATGCATGACTTCAACTGGCCTTGGAAACTGAGGATAAGGCCCGACACTACTACAAGTGAGAGAAATCGTTGAAACGGAGAATACAAGTTACAGTTGGAGGCAGTCTCCAGGTGGGAGATTGTTGGGATTGTTGGAGCCTGAGTGGAACGGGGATGGATCGCGCTCAAGGTGTTCGACCAGGGGGTTTGTCGAGCAGATGTGCTCGACCAAAGGTGCTCGACCAAGGTGCTCGACCAAAGGTGCTCAACCAAAGGTGCTCGACCAATGTTGGTGCTCGAGCAGAACAGCTCGACCAAGGCCCGAGGTTGAGCGGTTCCGGAAGCCTGGATGCGGAATTAGGGCTTCGGCCCAGCCTCTTGTTTAAATACTTTTGACTCATTGTATTTACCTCTGGTACGAAAAACACACGAAAATAGTGAATCTCCTGGCTTGGTAGTGCCCCCCAGACATAGTCATTCCTGACGAACTGGGTAACCAAATTGTTTGTTCCTTAATTTGTTGTTCCATCATTTTCTCCATAATTATTTTTTAAAATCCTAACAACTGGTATCAAGAGCATCGGGTTAAAGGGATCTGTTGGGAGCAATTATGATTGCTGAAGGGAAATCGCCTGGTGAGAAGTTTGTTGGAACGGATTTTGGATTCTGGAAATTGCAGATTGAGGATTACCTGTACGGTAAGGTTTGTATCAACCTTTAGGTTCACAGCCTGAAGATATGAAGGACGACGAGTGGAAGTTGCTGGATAGGAAGGCGATGAGTGTGGTTCGTCTGTCGTTATCTAGGAACGTCGCCCTACATACGGTGAAAGCAAAAACCACAAAGGAGATGCTGGAGGTTTTGACTGAGATGTATGAAAAACCGTCTGCAGCGAACAAGGTTCATCTGATGCGGAGGTTATTCAACCTGAGGATGGCAGAGGATACTGTGGTAGTCAATCATCTAAACGAGTTCAATATGATCATAGCCCAATTGAGCTCGGTTGAGATTGATTTTGATGATGAAGTTCAAGCCCTAATTTTATTGTCTTCTTTACCAGAAAGTTGGAGTGGAACGAAAACGGTTGTTAGTGCTTCAGCCGGGTAAAGTGAAACTAAAATTTGATGAGGTTAGAGATTTGATCATGAGCGAAGAAATTCGCAGGAAAGAGTTGGGTGTGGCCACAGGATCAACCTTGAGTGCGGGAAACAGAGGCAGATCTGAATTCAAGGGGAAGCCAAATCGGGGTAGATCGAAGACAGTCGACATCGGGTTATGTGAGGACTGTGTATTCGGAAAACAGAAAAGGGTGAGCTTTTCGAAGGGAGGCAGAACTTTGAAGAAGCATAAGTTGGAGTTGGTCCACAGCGACTTGTGGGGTCCAACACCTGTGACATCCATTGGTGGAGCGTCATATTACATGACTTTCATTGACGACTCTACGATGAAGGTATGAGTTTATTTCTTGAAAAATAAGTCTGATGCCTTTAATGCTTTCAGGAAGTGGAAGACCCTTGTAGAAACTGAGACGAGTCTCAAGGTGTAGTGTTTGAGATCTGATAATGGTGGAGAGTACGAAGCTCCGTGAGTTCAAAGGATTCTGTGAGGCAAATGGAATTCGAATGGAGAAAATCGTGAGAGGAACCCCACAGCAGAATGGTGTGGCAGAACGTATGAATAGAATGTTATGTGAATATGCTAGAAGTATGAGATTGAAGTGTGGGCTGCCAAAGATGTTTTGGGCAGAAGCAGTTAACACTGCGGCCTACTTGATAAACAGAGGACCCTCAACTCCCTTGGAAAATGGCATACCTGAGGAGGCCTGGTCGAGTAAGTAGGTAAATCTGTATTTTCTTCGTATATTTGGGTGTGTTTCATATGTTCACATTGATTCTGCTAGTAGGAGTAAGTTGGATTCTAAGTCTGTCAAGTGTACGTTTGTTGGATATGGCGGTGATAAATTTGGCTATCGATTTTGGGATGAGGAAAATCGAAAGATAATTCGTAGTCGAGATGTCGTATTTAATGAGCAGGTGTTGTACAAAGACTGGTTTGGGATATCCAAAGAAGGTGGTTTTGAGACTCAGGTTGTAGAGTTAGACATTTCGAACTCAGGTGGAAGCAAGGGGGTTCTAGACGATCAAGTGATTATTGAGGAAGAACCAAGTACACCACTACCAACAATTCCGCTGCGGAGATCCACGAGAGAACGGAGATCTCCTGATAGGTATTCACCTTCTCTTCATTGTTTATTGTTGACTGATGTTGGTAAACCCGAATGTTTTGCAGAGGGTGCACGAAGTTAGAATCCTGCTGACATGTTGACTAAGGTTGTGACCTTAGAGAAGTTGAAGTTATGCATGACTTCAACTGGCCTTGAAAACGAGGATAGGGCAACAATACTACCCGGTGAGAAACCGTTGAAACGGAGGAGACAAGTTACAGTTGGAGTCAGTCTCCAGGTGGGAGATTGTTGGGATTGTTGTAGCCTGAGTGGAACGGGGATGCAGCGCGCTCAAGGTGCTCGACCAGGGGGTTTGTCGAGCAGATGTGCTCGACCAAGGTGCTCGACCAAAGGTGCTTAACCAAAGGTGCTCGACCAAGGTGCTCGACCAAAGGTGCTCGACCAATGTTGGTGCTCGAGCATAACCGCTCGACCAAGGCCCGAGGTCGAGCGGTTCTGGAAGCCTGGACGCGGAATTAGGGCTTCGGCCCAGCCTCTTGTTTAAATACTTTTGACTCATTGTATTTACCTCTGGTACGAAAAACACACGAAAATAGTGAATCTCCTGGCTTGGTAGTGCCCCCAGACATAGTCATTCCTGACGAACTGGGTAACCAAATTGTTTGTTCCTTAATTTGTTGTTCCATCATTTTCTCCATAATTGTTGTTTAAAAACCTAACAACTGGTATCAAGAGCATCGGGTTAAAGGGATCTGTTGCGAGCAATTATGATGGCTGAAGGGAAATCGCCTGGTGAGAAGTTTGATGGAACGGATTTTGTATTCTGGAAATTACAGATTGAGGATTACCTGTACGGTAAAGATTTGTATCAACCTTTAGGTTCACAGCCTGAAGATATGAAGGACGACGAGTGGAAGTTGCTGGATAGGAAGGCGATGAGTGTGGTTCGTCTGTCGTTATCTAGGAACGTCGCCCTACATACGGTGAAAGCAAAAACCACAAAGAAGATGCTGGAGATTTTGACTGAGATGTATGAAAAACCGTCTGCAGCGAACAAGGTTCATCTGATGCGGAGGTTATTCAACCTGAGGATGGCAGAGGATACTGTGGTAGTCAATCATCTAAACGAGTTCAATATGATCATAGCCCAATTGAGCTCGGTTGAGATTGATTTTGATGATGAAGTTCAAGCCCTAATTTTATTGTCTTCTTTACCAGAAAGTTGGAGTGGAACGAAAACGGTTGTTAGTGCTTCAGCCGGGTAAAGTGAAACTAAAATTTGATGAGGTTAGAGATTTGATCATGAGCGAAGAAATTCGCAGGAAAGAGTTGGGTGTGGCCACATGATCAACCTTGAGTGCGGGAAACAGAGGCAAATCTGAATTCAAGGGGAAGCCAAATCGGGGTAGATCGAAGTTAAGGGGCAAAGATAAGCCCAAGAAGGATAAGAGTTAAGTTGAGTGTTACAAATGTCATGAACTTGGTCATTACAAGAGGGAGTGCAAGGCACAAGGGAATGAACCAAAGAAGAATGACACTCAGTCAACGTTGCCACTGATGAGGACTCAGATGCTTTGATTCTGAGTGTAAGCAGTCCATTGGAGTCGTGGGTGTTAGATTCTGGAGTATCGTTTCATTAAGACAAAGAAGGTCTTGGCGAATGGAGAAGTATACTTCCGGGAACTTTGGGAAGGTTTATCTAGCTGTTGATGAGCCTCTGGAAATCAAAGGGAAGGGGAATGTTCAGATTAAGACACCAAATGGGACTTTCTTACAGTTGAAAGATGTGAGACATATTCCTGGATTGAAGAGGAATTTAATTTCAGTTGGGCAGCTTGATGATGAGGGCTACAATGTGACTTTTGGGTGTAACTCGTGGAAAATATCCAAAGGTGTCATGGTAGTGGCTCGAGGAAAGAAAGAGGGAACGTTGTATATGACAGGCAACACCCGGGACAACATTGCTCTTGCAAGTAAAAAATGGAATGCAGATTTGTGGCATTGTCGTCTTGGCCACATGAGTGAAAAGGGGATGAAAGTTATATGTTTGAAGGGTAAACTGCCAGACCTCAAGACAGTCGACATCGGGTTATGTGAGGACTGTGTATTCGGAAAACAGAAAAGGGTGAGCTTTTCGAAGGGAGGCAGAACTTTGAAGAAGCAGAAGCTGGAGTTGGTCCACAGCGACTTGTGGGGTCCAACACCTGTGACATCCCTTGGTGGAGCGTCATATTACATGACTTTCATTGACGACTCTACGATGAAGGTATGAGTTTATTTCTTGAAAAATAAGTCTGATGCCTTTAATGCTTTCAGGAAGTGGAAGACCCTTGTAGAAACTGAGACGAGTCTCAAGGTGAAGTGTTTGAGATCTGATAATGGTGGAGAGTACGAGCTCCATGAGTTCAAAGGATTCTATGAGGCAAATGGAATTTTAATGAAGAAAACCGTGAGAGGAACCCCACAGCAGAATGGTGTGGCAGAAAGTATGAACAAAACGTTATGTGAACGTGCTAGAAGTATGAGATTGAAGTGTGGGCTGCCAAAGATGTTTTGGGCAGAAGCAGTTAACACTGTGGCTTACTTGATAAACAGAGGACCCTCAACTCCCTTGGAAAATGGCATACCTGAGGAGGCCTGGTCGGGTAAGTAGGTAAATCTGTATTTTCTTCGTATATTTGGGTGTGTTTCATATGTTCACATTGATTCTGCTAGTAGGAGTAAGTTGGATTCTAAGTCTGTCAGGTGTACGTTTGTTGGATATGGCGGTGATAAATTTGGCTATCGATTTTGGGATGAGGAAAATCGAAAGATAATTCGTAGTCGAGATGTCGTATTTAATGAGCAGGTGTTGTACAAAGACTGGTTTGGGATATCCAAAGAAGGTGGTTTTGAGACTCAGGTTGTAGAGTTAGACATTTCGAACTCAGGTGGAAGCAAGGGGGTTCTAGACGATCAAGTGATTATTGAGGAAGAACCAAGTACACCACTACCAACAATTCCGCTGCGGAGATCCACTAGAGAACGGAGATCTCCTGATAGGTATTCACCTTCTCTTCATTATTTATTGTTGACTGATGTTTGTGAACCCGAATGTTATGCAGAGGCTGCACGAAGTGAGAATCCTGCTGACATATTGACTAAGGTTGTGACCTTAGAGAAGTTGAAGTTATGCATGACTTCAACTGGCCTTGGAAACTGAGGATAAGGCCCGACACTACTACCAGTGAGAGAAACCGTTGAAACGGAGGAGACAAGTTACAGTTGGAGTTAGTCTCCAGGTGGGAGATTGTTGGAATTGTTGGAGCCTGAGTGGAACGGGGATGCAGCGCGCTCAAGGTGCTCGACCAGGGGGTTTGGTCTAGCAGATGTGCTCGACCAAAGGTGCTCGACCAAGGTGCTCGACCAAAGGTGCTCGACCAATGTTGGTGCTCGAGCAGAACCGCTCGACCAAGGCCCGAGGTCGAGTGGTTCCGGAAGCCTGGACGCGGAATTAGGGCTTCGGCCCAGCCTCTTGTTTAAATACTTTTGACTCATTGTATTTGCCCCTGGTACGAAAAACACACGAAAATAGTGAATCTCCTGGCTTGGTTGTGCCCCCAGACGTAGTCATTCCTGACGAACTGGGTAACCAAATTGTTTGTTCCTTAATTCGGTGTTCCATCATTTTCTCCATAATTGCTGTTTAAAATCCTAACACTTAAAAGAGACTATTTAAATGTATTTTTGTTTTGAGGCCATATGCTTTAAACAAAATTAATTAATGTTGCATTTAGATTTCAATATTTTGCAAATAAAAAAATAAACACCCTCGCGTGAAATCGTTAAAACACATAAACTAATTATGAAAAAAAAAATTGATAAAAAATGATGAATAAACATATTAAAATATACTTAATTTACATATATGCTACCTGTTTCTCGAATTCACTATGGACCATGATTCTGTTGGTGAACAATCGTGAATAAATTTTCTTTATTTCTAGTTTTGGCGTCAGAACCAAAAATCGTAGGGAAAGTCATCTATAAATCCTTCCATAAGATAGTAAACTCCATCACCCAATTCTCAATATTAGAAAAATCCAGAATAGGAATAAAAATTCCCAAATCCTCATACTTCAATAAGTAATACCTAACCTAAAAAACCAGAGTAGTGATTCTCAATCAAAAAAAATTATCTCATACTCTCTATATATTAATAGGGGTTTAGATTATTCACATGTAGTCACATGTGATCTCCATATTCATTCTGTTGAGGAGTCGTTTGTTGAATTATCATTGAATGATCAATCATTAAAGGTTATTGATTGCATTGTTATTGCTTGGTTACAATATCAATTAATGGGTATTATGTGAGGTAAGTTGAGTTGGTGAGGACAATCAATTGTTTACTTCTATTCTCATTACCAATATATCAAATCTACCAAGCAACATCAATAGAAGTAATTCTCATTACCAACTTCCATTACTCCGAAGTGGACCCTTACTTTTATTATATGGGTTGATATTTAAGGAGTGCAAAGTATTATATGTGCACCCTTTTCACCGTACTTATTATTATTGTTTGTAAGAATAAACACTTATTTTTATAAATAATAATAATAATGGTATACGATAAATTACAAACAATAATAATAGCGGTGTACGGTGAAAATTGTGCACATAATACCATCTCATCTCATCAAAGAGTTACATGTTTTCTTAAATTTTGATTTCATTGATTGAGTATTAAATGTGTGTTTTTTTTTTTACATATATACTTATATTTAGTTCTAAGTTGGAAGTTAACTTTGATTATCCCTTTTAATTATAATATTATTAATGTTATTTGACTACAAATGAGACATGTACATTTTATTAAAAAAAAACTTTCTTTTTCTTTAATTCTTCTTCTTCTCTTCTTCATGCGAATCGTTACATTTATAATGCAGCTTTTAGTTCTAAAATATTATTCTGTATGATATTGTTGGTTTTGATTTGGAAAAAATAAAAAAATCAAGTGCATACTTGCATATGTAAGCAAATTTAAATTGTACACAATAAAATCGTGATACGTGAAAATTATGTGTTAGTTAAATTTATTATTTATTAAAAATATAAATAAAGTCAATTCCTAAATAAATTAATTAAAATTAATAGTATAATCGACCCATTAAATTAATTAGGGCCAAGTCAAGTTAGACGGTCTAATAAATAAAGTTGGGCTTTTAAAGTTCGATAAATCAAGTTGGACCTCTAAAGTTCAATAAATAAAGTCGGAGCTCGAAAGTCCAATAAGTCAAGATTTAGTCTCGAAAGTCTGATAACTCATATTGGCCTCTAAAGTCCGATAAATCATGTTGGCTTCAAAAGTCCGATAAATCAAGTTTGCTTCTGAAAGTTCAATAAATTAAATCAAATCTAACCCAGATCTTAAATGTCCATCAAATCTTTCTAGAAAATCTAGATTCTTCCATCCCGACGGACAAAGACTATTAAGCCTAAAGCAAAGCCCTACTCTACACCTAAAATTAGGCCGTTGTTGGGGAATTATAACCCCAACATCCTCCTCATTCACTTTTCACACACACAACAAACACAATAGAAGACTCAAGATTTAAAGACGTTTTTTCGTGCAAGTCATCCAAAAACGAGTTCCGATCCGAGATCAAGGTGTCGAGCCCTCCGAGCAGACGTTTCTCCACGAAATCTCTTGAAGATTCAAATGTGTTCTTGGTGCAAGTAATCCAGAAACGACTTCCTATCAGAGATCAAGGTACCAAGCCCCGACCCTCCGATCAGACATTTCTCCTTGAAGACCCTTGAAGATTCAAAGACATTTTTTGTGCAATTCATCCAGAAAGGGCTTCTGATCCGAGATCAAGGTGTTAAGTCCCTCTGATCATATGTTTCTTCTCGAAGGTGTTCTTGAGGATTTAAAGACCTTCTTTTCATATTTTCGAAGTTTCGAAGATGTTCATATAGAAAATCTCCGAATAACTTTGAATTCAAAATAAGACAACCCGCCCTTCATTCAAGTCAAAGTCAAAGTTCGAAAAGAAGAATCAAATTAATTAAATTAGAGATCACAACCCGCAATTTTCTACATTTAAATTCAAATAAATTCTACGTGTAAATTTATTTCGTATTTTTAATATTAAATTCACGAAATTTATCGCTACAGCAGGTATAATAAATTTTGATAAATGACTCATTGAAATAGTTCAAGGTAAATGACTAGGGAATTATATTCCCTATGTTCCTTAATAAATTTACTTTTACTTATTTATAAAGAGAAATTATAAAATTTAACCTTTAGGCAATTTTATGCTTAATCAGTTTTATCCCTCCAATCTTCTATGTCTTATTTCTTTTCTCATTTCTTTCTTTACATATGTTGGGAAAAAATATTAAAAAAATTATTAGCATCTGAATAAGATAAATTGTGAAGAAATTAGGTGGAAATAGCTAAAATGACTACTATAGTAACAAAAAATTGAGCAAAATTTAAATTATGTATTAAGAAAGGGAGGGAATATGAGCCTCGGAATTTTTCATTTTTTATTGTTTTTATTCAATGCATTCTTTGACTTTGGGATTTATGATTTAACTAGTAAAATTATGATTTTAGTAAGTATACTACCCATCCTTCTTATATTATTAATAATTGCAATAATAAAATTTATTTTGTTTGTCGTTTAAGGTTAATTCACACAATATTAAATTTATATATAATGTGACATTTTTAACATTTTATTTATCCAAATGGTCATTTAATACATATCCAAATGGTCATTATAAAAAAGTAACAAACATAGTGATTATTTCTATTAAATAACAATAAATATTACTCGTACAGTCCAATAAACATTGTCATGACTTTCTTTTTGGCAGAGCTTTGCTCTGATTTCAATTGAGAGTCTCGTTAGTGGACGGTGGGATTGGTCCCTCCCCTAATCAATCTTTGGGTCTTATAATAAGTCATAAAAAGAGAAATTATTGTCATTTTTATATTGAAAAGTATGTAAATTGTTAAAAATGTTCATATCTAATATATATTGGGAATACAATGTTTATTATTGTAAATAAGGGACACATTATGAACTTTATAGGTAAAATTTAGAATATTTAGCACAATAAATTATATTTTATTGGTTTTATGTAAAACTACATACATGATTATTTTTATGGGATTGGGGGAGTATTTTAGTTATTGACTTTACGAACATCTAGCTTATTTTATCCTCTTTAAGTCCATTTTCTTTTTTAGATGTGAATATTTTGTCTAAAATACCCTTATTTAACAATTGTTGGAATTAATTATTAGTACTAGTCATTTATAATAAATGAGGACAACAAAGGAATGTTCGGATAAAATTTATTTTTCAAGATGCTCTTTTAATCTATGTGAGAAGTGAAAATAGACTATATTTTTTAAATGGAGATGAGTATATAATAAAATCTATTTTACACTTTTAGAATCCAATTTAAAAGTAAAAAAAACATACCACGGAAAAAATACATTGGCCCTCCAAAAAAATTAGGCCTTTTTCAAAATTTAGTAGCACAAAGCACATGGAAATGGAACTCCACCAAATTCCAATAAAAGAGTTGCCAACATTTGGAGTATTAATTGCTTTAAGTAAATGTTTTTTTGTTTTACATCTAACTCATGCAAATGCTAATTAATATTTTAACTAACCAACACGTGGCATTCAGTACAAACCCCAGGGACCAGGGGTATTATGGAGAATTCTCCCTAATTTGAGGAGGAACATAGAAGAGACCGCGTCTGGAAAAATACTTTTTGAATACCTTCACCCTTTACCGATTCTGGTAATTCCTTAAAAATTAAAATTCAGAATTCTTCCGAGAACAAATCACATCACACCCAAATATAAGCGCAAATTAATTACCATTAATAAATAGATGTCTGTTTTAAATTTGGAATATACTATTTAGACAAATTCTAATTATTTGGTGAATTTATTTTTACCTCCAAACTCAACTACTCTCTATAAAACAAAAAATTCAAACTCATTTTCAAACATTAAATTTTAATGGGATGATCAATTGTTTTATAATTGATGTTCAATTTTATATTTCATACTATAGATGTACAACATATGATATAATAAAAAATATTCAAAGAACCACCATATTCTAGATCTATATGTTAAAAATTTAAAAGAGTGAAACATTAATAAAATACGAAAAGTGGAATTTGATATTTTAATCTCGTGTCATCAATACATACATAATCAACATTGTAAATATTAAAATGAAAAAAATTAACACTATTTGACACCTCAAAATATGAAAAGAAACTATTGCCACCTCAAATTCAAATGTACATAAATACAAATGGCGAACTTCCTAGCAGAAGCACAGAACAAAAAGCACATGCACCTGCCCATTTTCATCTTCTCCTCATAATGTAGTAGTAACAATTTTTCATTTAAAAAAAAAAAGAAATAAAAAAAGAACAAACTGCATTTATTAATATCTCTGTACTAATGGCACCTTCCTTCCTCCCTCTCTCCAGTCTCCATATATACTGCCATTCCTCTCCCCATTTTTCCCAACCTCCATTCCCCATTTTCTTCCCTCATTTGAGATTTCTGCTCTGTGTGGGTTTATCAGAAATTGTATCTGATAATTAAAGCCCACATTATTCAATTCGATAGGAGCAGAACAGATCTGTGTACTGCACATCACATTTGTGTTCACACCACCCTTTTGTGCCTTTTTTCATCATTTTGGGTTGGGAAAAAAACGATTTCAATGGAGAAATCTATGGCTCCCCTGTTTTTAATGCTCTGTTTTGTTCTTCCTGTTGCATTAGCCGCCCATAATTATGGAGAAGCTCTGAGTAAGAGCATTCTCTTCTTCGAAGCTCAGAGATCTGGTTTTTTACCCAGTAGCCAACGAGTTCATTGGAGGGGAAATTCTGGCCTCAATGATGGCAAAACCAGTGGGGTATGTGTTTTCCTTACTATTTTTATCGTCAATTTTTCTGAATGCGGTTACGAAATTAGGTTTAAAATGTTGAAATTGGAACTGATTGTTGTGAATTTTGAAGGTGGATCTGGCAGGAGGGTACTACGATGCAGGCGACAATGTTAAATTCGGACTTCCGATGGCGTTCACCATAACTATGATGTCGTGGAGCATACTTGAATACGGAAAGCAAATGGCTGCCAGTGGTGAACTCAGTCACGCCATTGATGCTGTTAAATGGGGAACTGATTATCTCATTAAAGCTCATCCTGAACCCAATGTCCTCTATGGAGAAGTAATTAATTCCTCCCTCCCTCTCTCATGTTTTTTTACTGTAATTTGGATTCAAATTTGTAGCTCATATTCATCCAATTTGTATTGATGGCCAAATTCCGGGGTTGTTTTCAAGTGATTGAGACACATACCTTCTTTTTTGCAGTTAAAAAAGCATTAAATTATTATAATTCAACCACCAAAGCCTATTCTATTTGTGCAGATTTTTACACTGTTTCTTCACTTTAATAATTATTAATGGTTAATTAGGTGGGAGATGGGAACACAGACCACTTCTGCTGGCAAAGGCCGGAAGACATGACCACCTCCAGAGCTGCTTACCGGATTGACCCGAACCACCCGGGATCCGACCTCGCCGGAGAAACCGCCGCCGCCATGGCCGCCGCATCCATGGTTTTCCGCCGCTACAACCCTTCTTACTCGGCGGAGCTGCTAAAACACGCCTACCAGGTGCATTTATTTTCTGTGTTTCATTTATTCACATCTGAGCAGAGTCTGAGCTTCAGTGTGAATGGCGTGTGTTTACTGTTTAGTACTCATATATGCGTATTTTAGCAAGCTGTTAGTGGTGCGTATTTTAGCGTACGTGTATCGGTTAGTAGGCAGTTACGTTTAGCTCAGCTTTTTGTCAGGCTGGTGGTTGTCGGTGCACTGTAGCAGGAGGCACCACCTTAAATGACCACAATCGATTTTTCATTTTGCATTTATAATTGCACTGGATAAAAAAATGCAATATAATTCCAGAATCTTATTGTGCTAATTAAAATTGTGTACATAGTAGTAATAGACTTTCAAATTTAGCGTTCAAGGTAAATAAATAAAATAAGGAGTTAAAAATAAATATTTTAAAAGTGAAAAACTAGAAAGCATTAAATGGGCTTGGTAAAGTATTTCGGCGCATAAAATTGGACCATGTGGTGGGGGTGAAATCCTGCCGCATATTACGGGCTTTGTACCACACCCTATTCTAAAATCACAACCGTCCATCACTGCTAAAATCAGTGGTTGTTATCGACTCCTAGACCAACATGTCACGTGACACGCTTGTCGTTGATATATTTTAACATGTTCTCCAAACTACCCTTGTCACCGACAGATAATTGCACATCTACCTTCAGTAGCTAATAAGCATCTGTATGTTGGTTTCAGCTCTTTGATTTTGCGGACAAGTACAGGGGCAAATACGACAGCAGCATCACCGTAGCACAGAAGTACTACCGATCCGTCAGTGGATACGCAGTATGTGATTATTCCCACTTATAATAGATTTTCTTAATTAATTGAATTGAATTGAGCTGTTTTAGTTAATTATTTTTTTGGTGGGGGTTAGGATGAATTGTTGTGGGCAGCTGCATGGATGTACAAGGCAACAGACAAGGGGTACTACTTGAATTACCTTGGGAAGAATGGCGATGCACTTGGTGCAACTGGTTGGGCAATGACTGAATTTGGGTGGGATGTCAAGTATGCTGGTGTCCAGACTCTTGTTGCTAAGGTATATATATATATGATCTCAATTCCTAAATCAATTTTAAGAGAGTTGTTTTTTGATCTTTTATATTGTTGATTTGTTAAAGTGATTGAATTTTTTGATAAAATTCCCAACTCTAATTCTTGGGTTCTCAGGATTACATATTGAACATTGTGCTTCATTTCATTACGTACAGTACTTGAATAATGTGATCATTATCATGCTCAAGCCATGTTTGATAAAATGATAAAATGACTAAGTGATTGATACATAACATGAAACAGAGGATCTATTGCATCATCAATAATCTCTTGCATTTGGACTTGATAGATTTGCAAGTGACTAATTGGGATTTGATTTTCTTTTTTTGCAGTTCTTGATGGCAGGGAAAGGAGGCAGTTATACACCAGTGTTCGAGAAATATCAGGAGAAAGCAGAGTTTTTCATGTGCTCATGTCTAGGCAAGGGCAACCGCAATGCTCAAAAAACTCCCGGAGGCCTCATTTTCCGACAGAGATGGAACAACATGCAGTTCGTCACCAGTGCTTCATTCCTTGCCACAGTCTACTCCGATTATCTGACCTCTGCAGGAAAGTCCCTCAAGTGTGCATTCGGCAACGTCTCCCCTAATGAGCTTCTTTCTTTTGCTAAATCTCAGGTTAAAACACCACCCTCTCAATCAACTCTATAAGAATCTGTTTAAAGATTGAACTAATTTGTTTGTTTGTTTTGAATCTCAGGTGGACTACATTTTGGGAGACAACCCAAGAGCCACGAGTTACATGGTCGGATATGGCAACAACTATCCAAGACAAGTGCACCACAGGGCTTCGTCTATTGTTTCGTATAAGGTTGATCCCACGTTTGTTAGCTGCAGGGGAGGGTATGCTGCTTGGTACAGCAGAAAGGGGAATGACCCCAATCTACTTACTGGTGCAATTGTTGGTGGGCCCGATGCTTACGATAATTTTGCTGATCAACGGGACAACTACGAGCAAACTGAGCCTGCTACTTACAACAACGCCCCTCTTCTTGGTTTATTGGCAAGACTTCACAGTGGTCATAGCGGCTACAACCAGCTCCTTCCTGGTTAGTGATTAGATCAATTGTTATTTTCCAGGAATTTGATTGGATTATTGTGCAAGAATTGCTGAAATATGTTGTCTTTATGATATCAGTTCAGCTGCCTTCGCTTAAACCTATTGTTACTAAACCAACTCCAGCTATAAAGCCTGTGGTGAAACCTGCTCCAGGTGCCAATTCTTATTTTTGATAGAGATGTCAATCTTGGTTTATTTTGGTTTAATGATGGACTAAAATCTTGTTTCATTGATGAAAAAATGCAGTTTCTTCATCTACGAAGTTGGTTGCTATTACTCAGAAGGTGACATCTTCATGGGTTGCTAAGGGAAAAACTTATTACAGATACTCGACTACAATTACCAACAAATCTTCGAAGAACTTGAAGAACATAAAGGTTTACATTTCCAAGCTCTATGGTCCTCTGTGGGGTTTAACAAAGACGGGGGATTCTTACTTTTTCCCATCATGGGTCAACAGTTTGGGTGCTGGTAAAAGCATTGAGTTTGTGTATATCCACTCGGCCTCACCAGCTGAGGTTTCAGTATCAAGCTATACTCTGGCGTAATGAGCAAAGAAAGCTATTAGTCACACTTTGCTCTGTGATTTACTGGGTTGTGATCAAGAATTGTGCAGCTATAGAAGTTTGGCAGTTTAAAGTTACTTTATGTTTCAATTGCTTGTTGATTTGTGAGCTGAGTTAGGGAGGTGAAATGGAATTAGGGTAAATAAGGTTGATAAATGGACGAAGAAAGGAGCGAAGAGACGATTACAACCAAGTGCTCATCCTCTTTCTTCTCCTCTTCGCCAGTTCACAGGGTAGATCCAAAGTGAAAAGAGTGAAATAGAGAAGTCAAGATGGCATCTCAAACACATTTTTAAATCCTTTTTTCTCTTTGTATTTCAGAGCAGGTTTAAGTTTCTTTTGTTTTTATGTCTGTTGTGTTTGATGTTGTAAACTTTACAACATTTCTTATTTTGCAATATAAATATAGTTTGCGCCTTTATTTCATCATTCTGCAAGTTACCTTTCCATTAATTTGGCATTCATGTTCTGTTGTTTCTGAAATCTGGAGCAAGAAACACCGATTTTTCTCTAGCTGCATATATTAGGAGTATAAAGTATTATTTATATTGTGTACATTGTTGTATCCCACATCGGTTATGGTCTTGTTGTACTTGTATAAATATTTTTCTCAATATGTGAATAAAGCATCACTCAGACATTCTCTATATGGTATCAAGAGCCATTTTGGCTAACGCCCAATTTTTCTTAAAAATTCAAAATTGAATTTTTGAATTTTCAAATCCCCTAATTTTCCAATTATCTTTTTAGTTTGGAAAGCATATCTCCTCTTTTCCTAATTTTGCGGTGATTAGGAAATCAAATTCCTGCATCATGTATCTTGGCAAGTGCCAATTTTGTTGGGAAACGGGTCACTTTGCTCAACACTGCCCACACTTTATTTATGCTCCAGCCCATCGGGCTCCATCCCAGGCTCGTCCTGCATACGCCTCTCCATCGGCCCATACGGCTAACTCAAACCCCATCGTCTCCGAATGAATATTGGACTCAGGGGCCTCACACCACATTACAACAGCTCTTTCCAATCTTTCGTTGCATGCACCATATGCTGGTAATGATGGGGTTGTCATCGGTGATGGTAATGGATTGAGTATTTCACACGTTGGCTCACTGTGTTTTTCGCATACTGTCCTTAAATTTTCTGATGTGCTGCATGTTCCACAAATGTCAAGGAATTTAATCTCTGTGTCTCGTTTATGCCATGAAAATAATGTGGATGTATTGTTTTCTATTTCTAGCTTTCAGGTGGTGGATCGTCATACGGGGGATATTTGCCTACGCGGGCCTCGCGTTAATGGGCTATATCTGTGGCCAGCTGGTGTACATGTTTCCGTTCCTACTGCTATAGCCTCCACCAAACAACCCATGTCAGTTTGGCACTCCAGATTCGGTCATCCCTCTACTAAAATTCTAGATAGTATTATTTCCAGTAATAATTTGTCTATGCATAAACCTGTGAATTTCTCTTGTGATTCTTGTAAATGCATTAAAAGTCATAAATTACCTTTTCATGAGTCTAGTCTTACGTCGTCTGCACCACTTGAATTGCTTTATTCTGATGTATGGACATCGCCGCCTGTTCTATCTGTTGATGGGTATAAATACTACGTTGTCTTTGTTGATCATGTTGGGATTATACTGAAAAGTATGTTTTTACTTTGTATAATCGAAACTGAATTTTCAGACTTATTTACTGAAATAAATTATTTATCACTGATGCTTTAAATATGATTGAATGTTACATATATTTACTGCATAACTGTTCAATAATTCGTACGTGTTACATTGTAGTTAATTTAGTGATACCAGATCACAGAAGATTAAATTAACAGTCCCTTGTAACTAAAAGTACGCCATTCACGACCTAGATGGAAATGAACAACCCATCACGAAAGGTTGAGGTGTAAGGCTCAGATTGGTTTGTCTTGACCAAGAGATTACACTAGTGCATGACTGATGCGCTGAATAGGACCTACAGGAGGATAAATTCTTCAGAACTGAACGAGGAAGAATTAGACCTCAGTGGTTCGTTGTTTCTTAATCTTCGTTCCTTAAATAGGATCATGTGGGATTGGTAACTATTGCTTTGACTTATCATGGGTAGCGAATCAAAGAGATTCAATACTTTTTATCTTGGGCAATATTATTAGTCACATGTGATTGCTAAGATTTAATACGAAGAATCGTGTGCAAGTACGCTTGTTCGATTTGCCCCCTTGGGAGGTTCATAAGCTTTATCATACCAAATCTTGCAAGTGGAATTAGTTTCCGGTATGGATAATAATGTTGAACCGTTCCTCGACCAAGGATAAAAGATGTTAATTAATGGAAAGCTATTTCAGTGGCTTGAATTAATTAATGGACTAGATAATCTTAAACACGGGATATAATGACCGGGAGCCATATTGACTGTAATATGGGTTAAGATGGATAGTGCAATATTAATTATGTAGTGGGATTAATTAATATTTATGGGCTTGAATTATATTGTGGCTCAATATTAGATATTCAAGGTCCATTAGAAAGTCAAATCTTAATTCTCCTAAAGGCCCCCTGAGTAGCCCAACATATATTCCATTAACTGAAAAGGTGATTAAAATAAAATAAATATTGTTGCTTAATTTTTCCTAAATATTTCGAAATTATAGATATAGTAGGGAGAAAGATTTTCTTTGAATTTTGTTATGGAATGAAGATATGTATTCTTGGAATACAAGATTATCTCATTAAATTCAAGAAATCTCCCACTTGGTTATCTATATAGAATTTTCGAAAATTTGACGATAATGGGCAAGAAAGATTTTCTTGATTTTCTTGAAAAGATATTATGGAAGATATGTATTTCTTGAAATACAAGAATATCTCATAAATTCAAGAAGATCCAAATCTTGGAATCTTGCATCATTAATTTCGAAAAATCCATAATTAGAGGAGGTGAGATTTTTGTGGAATATTTTAATTATGAGAAAAAGAATATAAGAGATATATTCAAGATTTCTTGGTGATCTAGAAAAGTCTTTTCCCACATTGATTTTCTCTCGAAAATTTCGACCACTCCTCTCCTATAAATAGGGATGATTGTTTCATTCCCAAGTACAATTTCATGTCTTTGGAAAAATTAGCAAATCCACATAAGTGGTGCAACAAAGTTTATTTTTTTTTCTTTTGTTAATTGTTCGACAAGTGTCCTTCCACCGGATAGTTGAGCAAGGGCTAAGGAATACTTGGGAAGTCCTTTTTGGTTAGTCCATCCAACCGGGTCACCGCCATCCCGAGAGGTACGCTTCACGTAAACCCGTAGATTCCGCATGTAGGTTTTACGTGGCTTTTTATATGCATGATATGTTGTTGCATTATTATTTGAATTAATATAGGATTAATTCATGCTAGTAATAATTAAAGAATTGAATTTGTATTTAAATATTCACCCCGAATAGATCTGGCAACTCATTCCCCCAACAATCGTATCGAGCCACGCTTTGAGACTCTCAATTTTTTAAATTGTAATTTAATTCATGACATTAAATTTGAAATTGGATAGTAGAATCTGTTAGATCTCATGCTTTTGCGGTATCCAATTGTCATGGATTTTAATGTGTTTATTTATGAATGCATATAAATTGTGGTTTTAATTTGATTCGCTCGGATTTGTTTTTGCCTCGTGAAAAATCCACGAGTAGACTAAGATTTGTTTGATTTGATCAATGTAATAGACTAGTCTAGATCTAGGTTTATTTATTTTTTGTAAATAAATTGTAACGGATCGGAACGAAGAGACGAAGAATTAAAGGACAAAATCCAATCGGGCAGAAGGCGTGGCGCGGCTACTGCACGCACGGGGGCGCTAAGCAGGCGGCCTGCTAAGCGCCTGGCGCGGAACGTCGGGGTGGATGGGCGGCGGACAGGTGGCGCCACGCTGGCACGCCAGGACGCGGGTCAGCGAGGTCGTGGCACGCGGAAGACGGGAGGCGGGCGAAGGGCAAGACGCCTTGCGCGCGCGCTCACCGCCGAGAGCCGCCGACGCCGCCGACACACGCCGAGGCTCGCCGAGGCCTCAAGCGGCGCCATGGCGGCCGAGAGCCGGGTCAGGCCAAGCGCAATGCGGTCGAATCTTGGCATCCTTGGCCATGAAATGCTGACGTGGTGGTGTTTCGAGACAAAGTATTTTTCGAGATGAACGAGTGGGGAGAAATTCGAGACGTGTTTCTTCAAGATCAAGCCAAGAAAAATCAAACCATGACAATTGGATAATTTGTGCCCAATATGTTTATTTTTCTGTTTTTCTTGATTTATTTGTGCTATCTTATGCTTTATTTAATTTGTTTAAATGTGTTTGCATGAGGGTTGCCAAATGGAAAAATCTCACCTTCAAAATTACTAAGTATGTTTAAATAATTAATTGACAATTTTATTCCTGATAATAAATTGAATTAATTTTGACCTCCATGATTTATTTATTTGTGATTCTTTTGGAGAAATTCCCCAACGGAGACGGTCAAAAAGATAGCTTTCACATGAATGAATTCCAAACGGATGATTGTGGGTTATTACTAGTGGTGACGATGACCCTCCCAACGAGGCTCGATCAAAGCGAAATAATAATCCTGTATTTAATCATGGTTATTACTTAGGTATAAAATTGATATGCATATACTTCTCCAAAGTCCCTCACCAATTTTATATTGGTCAAGTGGGAAGCCAACTATTAATCTGATATTAAAGGTTTGTAATTGTTCTTGTTTGTAACTCGCTTGAATGTGTTTAAATAATGACCCACCCAACGCGGGCTTATTTAAACTGCTTTTGAGATGTTGGTGATGCATGCGTTCATATTTTTTTTTGAGATTTTAATATGATGCATGTGATCAAACCTTGTGATATATTTGTGCTTATGCATATTATTATTTATTTCAGTTCATCATGTCGCAACCTTTTAATCCACTGTTATATACACTCAAAGAACACCAATTAACTGGAGAAAACTATAATGTTTGGAAACGAAATATGAACTTTGTCCTACCTGCACAAAAACATTATTGGATTCTTGATGTACCCAAGCCACGTAAGTTTCACTTGATGAATCAATCCGATCTTGTGAAGACATGAGTATAATTTTTGGGAGCAGGCCAATGAACCCATGAAACGTGTAATCTTGACTTCACTGTCTGATGATTTGAAACACATTCATGAAAGTGTTGAGTCCGCTGCGGAAATTATGCAAAGTCTTGAAGAAATGTTTTCAACAAAAGACCGCATGATCTATCAGTTTAAAAACGACGACGTGGCTAGGGCCGAAAAAATGTTGAGGAACACCAGAAGGAGCATGTTCTCGTAGTCAAACACCATTTTCTAAAACCGCTTATCTCGAACTAAGTATTGTGATGAGGCCCAAATCGAATTTCTGTTGCTTACTCTGCCAAGGAGCTTCAATGGATTTTACTGTGGTTTTGTGATGAGTGATCACATGTTTATTATGGATAATCTACAAGAAGCCTTGGAGAAAGTGGAGAAGCATTTAGGAAAGAAAGACGAAGCATTGGTGACCAAAAGTCTTTTCTCGAGATCTAGGCAAGTCTCAAGAAAAGGAAAGTGGTCAGAACCAAAGCAAACTCATCACTAAGAAAAGTGAGAAAAAGACGGTTAGCTGGTTGGGTGTCAAGAGAGAACCAAAAGGAATATGTTTTAATTGGGGGAGAAAGGACATTGGAGGTCAGCCTGTTCCAATCCCAAAAGGAAAGGAAAGAAAGGTAATCCTCACTCACTAGTTGTTGAAACTTGTTTAGGGGCGTATGCCTCCCATCTATGGGTGGTGGATACGGGATCCACTGATCATGTTTGTTTCACGTTATAGGGGTTCAAATGGACCCGACAACTAAGTGGAAGTGAGATCCTCATCACACTGGGCGATACTATTTAGAGCGGCAAATGAATGGGGAGAAGTGCACTGTCTTTTGAAGATAAAGTTTTAATTTTAAGAGATGTTCATGACGTTCCGAGTTTTAGAAAAGAATTTGATTTCGGTTTCTAAACTTTTTCATTCATGATGGATATTCGGTTACTTTTAATAAAGTTGTTACCATTTCTCTTTATGATAAATTTATAACGTTGGAACGTTGGCAATAATCTCTATACAATTAACTGCACACCACTCACGAAATGCATCCTATAACACATCAACTGTTTCCGAGAAAAGAAAAAGTTCATCAGACGTGAACGAGACACTTCTTTACCATCTAAGATTGGGTCATATAAATCCAAAGAGGATCCAAAGGTTGGTGAAAGACGGTTCAATAGAGCTTCTCAAAGTTGAACCGTTTCCAACCTGCGAATCATGTTTGGAGGGGAAAATGACCAAGAGGGCATTTGGAGACAAGGGGAATAGGGCCAAAGAAGTGTTAGAGATCGTTCACACAGATGTATGTGGTCCAATGTCAACCAAAGCAAGAGGAGGTTATGAGTATTTCGTCACTTTCATTGATGATTACTCAAGGTACGGTTATATTTTCCTTATGAAACATAAATCTGAGACCTTTGAGAAATTCAAAGAATTTAAGGCTCAAGCAGAGAATCATAGGGAAAAACGTATCAAGTCTCTACGATCTGATCGTGGAGGCGAATACCTCAGCGATGAGTTTTTGAACTACTTATCCGATGAAGGGATTGTATCCCAAATTATCGCACCTTTAACCCCCAACAAAACGGGGTTGCAGAGCGAAGAAATGAACTCTTTTGGAAATGGTTAGATCAATGATGAGTTATGCGGATCTTCCCAAGTCGCTTCCGGGGTCATGCCTTGAAAACAACGGCTTACATTCCCGAACTTGGTGCCATCCAAATCGGTTCCCAAAACTCCCAAAGAATTGTGGACCCAAGCGCAAGCCTAGTATGAGACACATGAGAATTTGGGGTGTCCGCCCACGTGTTGGACAAGGAAGCAGAATTGGATCCTCGATCGTAATTAAGGTTGTTCGAGGATACCCCGAGGGAACAAAAAGGGTGTATGTTCTATGGTCCCGAAGATCAAAAGGTGGTCATCAAAGACCCACTTTAGATTTTTGAAGAAGACTATATGAACCAAAGAAAACCCAGAGAGGAGATTACCTTAAATGAGCTTAGAGGGCAAACCTCGGTGCCAACTCATCTTAGATGATATACCAAACGATACGTTTTCAAACCGGCCTCGTCAGAAGGGGAGGGTTGTTAGACAGCCCGATAGATTCATGGAAATAGGAGAGTCCTCGGACTTGATTCCGACAAGACGAATCGCACCCATGGACATATGACGAGGCACTCCAAGATAAGGATCTTGATTCGTGGCAAAAAAAGAATGAAAGCCGAAATGGGTTCTATGTTTCATAATAGAGTGTGGGAGCTAGTCGAACCACTTAATGGGGTCAAACCCATTGGATGCAAGTGGGTATATAAGAGGAAAAGAGGACCGGACGGGAAGGTTGAAACCTTTAAAGCAAGACTAGTGGCGAAAGGTTATACTAAAAAAGAAGGGATCGATTATGAGGAAACTTTTTCTCCCGTAGCCATGCTTAAGTCCATCCGTATTCTCTTATCGATTGTCATGCGATTTCGACTTTTGAAATCTGGCAAATGGATGTCAAGACAGCTTTCTTTAACGGAAGTCTTGATGAAGAGATCTATATGCAACAACCCCAAGGTTTCATTGAAAAAGGCCAAGAACATCTTGTTTGTAAGCTCAAGAAGTCCATTTACGGACTCAAACAGGCATCCAGAGCTTGGAACCAATGTTTTGATCATGTTATAAAGTCTTATGGGTTTGATCAAAATGAGTTTGAAAGTAGTGTGTATAAAAAGCTCGTCGGAACTGCATTGGTATTCTTAGTACTATACGTAGATGACATTCTGATCATCGGGAACAATGTGAAGGTGTTATCAGACGTAAGGGCATGGCTTTCAAAACAGTTTGATATGAAGGACTTAGGGGAAGCCGGAACACATCCTTGGGATCAAGATCACTCGAGATCGCAAGAAAATGATGATAGGCTTATCGCAAGCTTCATACATAGACACTGTTTTGAAACGATTCAGCATGCAAGATTCCAAGAAAGGATTCGTACCTTTTAGACATGGAATCCATCTATCTAAGAAAATGTCCCCTAAGACGGAAGAGGAGATAGATGACATGAAAGACATTCCTTATGCTTCGGCGGTCGGAAGCCTTATGTATTCAATGCTGTGTACGAGACCAGATATTTGCTTTGCCTTAGGCATGGTGGCAAGATATCAAAGTAACCCCGGGAAAGAGCATTGGACGGCAGTTAAAAACATTCCAAGTATCCCGAAAAGAACTCGGGATAGAATGTTTGTTTATCAATCAGTAGTCCAATCCCCATCTACATACACCGACTTCGATTTCCAATCGACGTAAACTCGTAAAAATCTACCTCCCGGTAGTGTGTTTTGCATGGGGAAGGAGCCGTGACATGGAGAAGCGTCAAGTAGAAATCGTCGCATATTCTACCATGGAAACCGAATATGTAGTCTTAATGAGGCAGGCAAAAAAAAGCGGTTTGGCTCAAGCACTTCCTAGTGGACTTAGATGTGGTTCCGAATTTGCCCAGCAGAATCACTGTTTATTGTGACAATGCCGGAGCAGTTGCAAATTCAAGGGAACCAAGAGCCCACAAGGCCAGCAAACACATAGAAAGGAAATACCATCTTATACGAGATATCGTTAAGAGAGGAGATATAGATGTGGCAAAGATAGCATCTGAGGACAACCTAGCAGATCCATTCACAAAGAGTCTGCCTCTGAATACATTCGAGAGACATGTGAAAGGAATGGGTGTCAAGACCGTTGCCAATCTGCTTTGAGTATAAGTGGGAGAAATTATTAGGTTCGTGTAGGTGACATTAGATGTCACGGACTACGCGAGACATGTTGTAGTATACTTAAAAGCAGACTTTGGGTATAAGTGGGAGAATGTTGGGATTATACTGAAAAGTATGTTTTTTACTTTGTATAATCGAAACTGAATTTTCAGACTTATTTACTGAAATAAATTATTTATCACTAATGCTTTAAATATGATTGAATGTTACATATATTTACTGCATAACTGTTCAATAATTCATACGTGTTAAATTGTAGTTAATTTAGTGATACCAGATCACAGAAGATTAAATTAATAAATTTTTGTAACTAAAAAAAAATACGCCATTCACGACCTAGATGGTAATGAACAACCCATCACGAAAGGTTGAGGTGTAAGGCTCAGATTGGTTTGTCTTGACCAAGAGATTACACTAGTGCATGACTGATGGGCTGAATAGGACCTACAAGAGGATAAATTCTTCATAACTGAACGAGGAAGAATTAGACCTCAGTGGTTCGTTGTTTCTTAATCTTCGTTCCATAAATAGGATCAAGTGGGATTGGTAACTATTGCTTTTACTTATCATGTGTAGTGAATCAAAGAGATTCAATACTTTTTATCTTGGGCAATATTATTAGTCACATGTGATTGCTAAGATTTAATACGAAGAATCGTGTGCAAGTACGCTTGTTCGATTTGCCCTTTGGGAGGTTCATAAGCTTTATCATACCAAATCTTGCAAGTGGAATTAGTTTTCGGTATGGATAATAATGTTGAACCGTTCCTCGACCAAGGATAAAAGATGTTAATTAATGGAAAGCTATTTCAGTGGCTTGAATTAATTAATGGGCTAGATAATCTTAAACACGGGAAATAATGACCCAAGAGTCATATTGATCAGAATATGGGTTAAGATGGATAGTGCAATATTAATTATGTAGTGGGATTAATTAATATTTATGGGCTTGAATTATATTGTGGATCAATATTAGATATTCAAGGTCCATTAGAAGGTCCAATCTTAATTCTCCTAAAGGCCCCCTGAGTAGCCCAACATATAGTCCATTAACTGAAAAGGTGATTAAAATAAAATAAATATTGTTGATTAATTTTTCCTAAATATTTCGAAATTATAGATATAGTAGGGAGAAAGTTTTTCTTTGATTTTTGTTATGGAATGAAGATATGTATTCTTGGAATATAAGATTATCTCATTAAATTCAAGAAATCTCCCACTTGGTTATCTATATAGAATTTTCGAAAATTTGAAGATAATGGGCAAGAAAGATTTTCTTGATTTTCTTGAAAAGATATTATGGAAGATATGTATTTCTTGAAATACAAGAATATCTCATAAATTCAAGAAGATCCAAATCTTGGAATCTTGCATCATTAATTTTGAAAAATCCATAATTAGAGGAGGTGGGATTTTTGTGGAATATTTTAATTATGGAAAAAAGAATATAGGAGATATATTCAAGATTTCTTGGTGATCAAGAAAAGTCTTTTCCCACATTGATTTTCTACTGAAAATTTCGACCACTCCTCTCCTATAAATAGGGGATGATTGTTTCATTCCCAAGTACAATTCCATGTGCTGGAAAAATTAGCAAATCCACATAAGTGGTGCAACAAAGTTTATTTTTTTCCTTTTGTTAATTGTTCGACAAGTGTCCTTCCACCGGATAGTTGAGCAAGGGCTAAGGGAATACTTGGGAAGTCCTTTTGGTTAGTCCGTCCAACCGAAGTCACTGCCATCCCGAGAGGTACGTTCACGTAAACCCGTAGATTCCGCATGCGTAGGTTTTACGTGGCTTTTTATATGCATGATATGTTGTTGCAATTATTATTTGAATTAATATAGGATTAATTCATGCTAGTAATAATTAAAGAATTAAATTTGTATTTAAATATTCACCCCGAATAGATCTGTGCAACTCATTCCCCAACAGATCACTTCTCCAAATATGTGTGGTTGTATCCTCTTAAGCATAAGTCTGATGTGTTGTCAACCTTTGTTGCCTTTAAGGCTCTAGTTGAAAATCGTATCAAAACCAAAATCACTACCTTATATACTGATAATGGGGGAGAGTTTATTGCTCTTCGCTAATTTCTCACTGCCAATGGTATTACCCACCTTACTACTCCACCACATACACCCGAGCATAATGGTCATTCCGAACGTCGACATCGTCATGTTGTTGACACCGGTCTTGCTCTCCTTCACCATGCATCCATACCCTTAACCTACTGGCCCTATGCAATGAGCACTGCCACCTATATCATTAACCGCCTACCCAAAATCAATCTTTCCATGATTTCTTCCTTTGAGAAAATCTTTAACCACTCTCCCAACATCTCCAAACTCCGTATTTTTTGTTGTCTTTGTTACCCGTGGCTTCGACCATACTCCTCTCACAAACTTGAAAACAGGTCTTCTCCGTGTGTCTTTGTTGGTTATTCACTTACACAAAGTGCATATATTTGTCTCGATTTATCTTCTAACAAGCTCTACATCTCACGTTATGTTGAGTTTGTTGAGGACAAATTCCCTTTCTCCACTCAACCAAGTCAGCCCCTATCCGATGTCACTACGGATCACTCTATAGATACATCCATCCCTACTCCACCTCCAGTGGAACATGTACTACCACTGCCGCCACCTACTACTGTATCTCCTCCCGTTGATCCACCACCACCGGCTGCTCCTCGTCACACCATGACCACACGGGCTAGAAATAATATTTTCAAACCCAATCCGAGGTACTGTCTTACCACTACTCTTAATTCTGATATTGAGCCTACAACTGTTTCTCAAGCATTGGCAGATATTCGATGGAGAGAAGCGATGTCTTCTGAGTTTTCTGCCCATCTGAAAAATGGTACTTGGGACTTGGTTCCTCCAGATCCGTCTCAAAATGTGGTCGGGTGTAAATGGGTGTTTCGAATAAAGCGAAAACCTGATGGATCAATTGATAAATTTAAGGCTCGTCTTGTAGCCAAAGGTTTTCATCAACGACCGGGTGTTGACTACTTTGAAACCTACAGTCCAGTTGAAAAGCCAGCCACCGTCCGCTTGGTTCTGAGTCTTGCAGTTTCACACAATTGGCCCATTCGCCAATTTGATGTGATAATGCATTTCTTCATGGTGAGCTTCTTGATGAGGTCTACATGTCACAGCCTCCGGGTTTTTCTGATAAAAACTACCCAACACATGTCTGCAAACTCCAGAAATCGATCTATGGCCTGAAGCAGGCCCCACGAACATGGTACAACGACCTACATCGTTTTCTTTCGTCCTTAGGTTTCTCGCATACCAAATCTGATGAGTCTCTATTTGTATTCAAACGAGAAGGTACAGTGGCATATTTTCTGGTGTATGTAGATGACCTCATTCTCACGGGTAATGACACCAAATTTCTACATCATGTTGTTGCCTCTCTTGCCTCTCAGTTCTCAATCAAAGATCTTGGTGAGTTATCATATTTTCTTGGTGTTGAGGTCCTTCGTTCTTCAACGTCTTGCACTCTCTTGCAGCGTAAATACATTACAGATCTTTTGGGAAAACACAACATGCTTAGTGCCAAACCAGTTCAGACCCCTCTGGCCTCGGGGGCCAAACTCTCACTACATGACGGATCAAAACCCGCTGATGCTGCCACATATCGTCAAGTTCTTGGCAGTCTACAGTATCTCTTGTTCACACGTCCCGATATTGCCTTTGCAGTAAACAAGCTTTCACAATTTATGCATGCACCTACAGAACTACATTGGGGTGCTGTCAAGAGACTTCTTCGTTATCAAAATGGTACCCGGCATCTCGGCATCACACTTCGTCATGCCTCACCCCTATCTCCTCACTGCTTCACTGATGCTAATTGGGCAGGGGACTGTGATGATCGCACCTCAACCGGGGAATACATTGTTTTTCTTGGCGCTAATCAAATATCATGGAGTTCTCGCAAGCAACGTGATGTTGCTCGCTCTTCCACGGAAGCTGAGTATCAATCCATTGCTTCTGCAGGAGCTGAACTTCAGTGGACACGCTCTATCCTGGCGGAACTTCATGTTCCACTTTCCTCTGTACCTGTATCTATTGTGACAATATTGGGGCTACGTATCTTTGTTCAAATCCAGTTTTCCACTCTCGAATGAAACACATTGCTATCGACTACCACTTTGTTCGAGACTTGGTCAAAACTTTCCAGCTTCGAGTTTCACATGTCTCGTTTGCAGATCAACTTGCTGATGCCCTCACCAAGCCTCTCACTCGAACTCGGTTGTCACTTCTTATGCACAAGATTGGTGTCACTGAACGTGCACCATCTTGAGGGAGCCTATTAGGAGTATTAAGTATTATTTATATTGTGTACATTCTTGTATCCCACATCGGTTACTTATGACCAAAATGGGATCTTGTTGTACTTGTATAAATATTTTCCTCAATATGTGAATAAAGCATCACTTAAACATTCTCTATAGCATAAAATCTTGTATGAACTTGCTTCACGCGAACTCCATCTAATTGTTTACTCATTTACAAAGTGAGTGACACAACTTTTTATAAAGAATCTACTTAGCATTTGTTTGTAGGGTGAATAGAGTTCACAAATTTCTTATCAATAAACCAAATTCATACGAGATTTTTATCCATAAAAATGAGCATTGTTGTGTTGCAATCTCGTGTTTTATTTTATCTCCAAAGAAAAAGGAACATAAAGACTCAATAAAAACTACAGCCAACCAGCCAAAGACATGTTCTTCATCCTACATTCCACTCTTAACATACACACAAACACACAGATAAAGAGAGTGGATCACTCACTTCATCTGTACAACTATAACACTAATGTTGTCTTTGCTTCCCTTAGAAATTGCTAGCTCAGCAAGCACAGCAGCTGCCTCCGAAGCTCGACTCCCCTCCGCTTCCCTACGCCTAAGTTGTCCGTTCAGACATCGCTTCCCAACATTACACGCAACCTCGTTAGACACAACATCGAACAATCCATCCGTTCCTATTATTAGAACCTCGTCCGACCCTGAACGCTTGACCACACTCACCTCAGGCTCCGAGCACACATATGGTTTCAGATACCGATCACCTGCCAATACCAAATCTAACACGTTATGGTATCTGTAGATATGATGACATATGAGTAACATTCTTGTAACCCCAGTAAGACAGTCCAATTATACATTTTAGTGAAAACAACTAATACAACCAAACTAATACCTTTTAGGGGAACAACTAATACCAATGAATGTGTGTATTTTAAATACCTAGAGATAGAGTTGCCCAAAGGAACCGGAACCGTGACGAACCGGAACTGAAACCGTGTATTACACGGTTCGGTTCCGGTTCCTACTCATACGAAACCGTAACCGCCGGTTCCACGGTTCGAACCGCCGGTTCCGCGGTTCCGAACCGAAAACCGACCGTTGGAACCGAAATGACCCGAAATGACCGTTGGAACCGGTGGTTCCACGGTTTCGAACCGTGAACCGCCGGTTCCTGCCTGATGATTCAGAAGCTGAGGGGCCCACTGCTTCTGCCCCATCTTACACCAATGCCTTCGGTTCCATTCCCGCTTTGGGGGACACTTCTCCTTCTTCTTCACCGTTGATGGAAATTCCAGTGCTCTTCATTTCTGCAGCTGCTGCAATTCTTTGTCTGTGCTTGTGATAGAAAGGGAATTGAAGATTTTTTGAGTAATTATTATTTATTTGTATTATCTTGTTTACTTTTTTTTTTCTTTTTATATTCTAATTTTTTCTTGCCTTTTCACCGTGTTCTTTCTTTTGGCTTTAAACAAAGTGATACATATATATATATGTGGAAATATTCTTTGGGATAGTTTCGAGGGATTTGTCGGCTCCAGCTTTTTCCTGGTTGTATATTATTTGCGATTCTTTATTCATTGGAGTGATTATTTGTTATTTACTTCAAAAAATTTTTTTTTTTTTATTTTGATAAAAAAAATTTAAAAAAAAAAAAACGGTTCGAACCGTGAACCGGAACCGTTGGAACCGGATGGAACCGGAACCACCGGAACCGGAACCGTTAAACTATTTTTCACGGTTCGGTTCCGGTTCCAACTTTTTGGAACCGGGAACCGCCGATTCGAACCGGAACCGGCGGTTCGAACCGTTTGGGCATGTCTACCTATAGATCTTGAGGTAGAAAGCACTCCTTCGACGCGCCAACCGTTCCAATTTAACACCATACCTCCAGCAGCTTCAATCCTTTCCTTCTCATCTTCTCTATCAGGCTGATGCCATCAAACAATTTTTAAAAATATATAAGCACACAATTAAATGATAGAAGTACACATTAAATAAATTCCATAATATATATTTTACCCTTATGAGTTATGAGTTATAAGAACATACACATACGTGCATTTTCTGCTGCATCTACATGTATATAAATGAGTTCCTAAACTCTATTAACGGTACTTCAGTAACTTTTTTTCTAATTGAGAATTCGAAGACACTTCCTGTATACTTTTATGTAGAGTCAGTCTCCACAACGAAACTTATAAAATCGGATCCATTCAGTAATACCTTTACACTTACAAGCTAATACCATAAGATTTTAGTTCGATTTGCATATAAAACAAGCATTTATATATATATATATATATATTTGATATGGTTCAAAAAGGGAATGACACGCCACCTTGTGATCTCTCGAAAGCGGCAGCACCACTCCCCCGCGGCTGAGCACCGCCCTGGAGTCGCCGCAATTGGCCACCACCACCTCATCGTTTCCGACCAAAACCACCGTGGCCGTGGACCCCATTGTACTCTCCTCTTTCCGGCCACATTCCTGCTCAATCTCCGCCTCCATATTCTGAAAACTCTCCGCCATCAACTTCTTCCAATCCAAACCACCACCGCCACCTTCCTTCTCCTTCTTCACATGCTTCGCCACAAACTTATGCATCTTCTCCCCGCACTTCTCCGCCACCTTAGCCCCGCCGTGCCCGTCGTAAACCGCGAAGAATGAGTAATTCTCCGCCACCACCTCCGGCGGCGCCACCGTCACCGTGTCCTCCATCACTCTCCGCCGCCCCATCATCGACACGTGTCCAAACCCCACGCCCTCACCCGCCGACCAAGTAGCGCCGGTGACCTCCCCTTTCTCAAGGCTTTTGTGGCGAGTTTTTGGCGTTTTGTGAGCATTTGGAGTGGCTGATTTGCTGGATTCCTTCATTATTATTCAATTAGTTGCAGCGTTCTACTTGAAGAGCAAATCGGGTATACGTAAACAACGTGTATATATAAGGTGTGTATATATAGAGAGGTTTAATTGCGTCCGAAAGGTACACGTGTATGACTTCTTCCAAAATAATTTAATTATTTAATTTTGATTTCATAATTACAAAGATTGTTTAATTTTAATTTTAATTTTATTTTTATCGAAAAGAGGAAATAATATCTTTTAATTTTATTTTTATCAAAAAGAGAAAATATTTTTTTACTCTTTCTAATTTTTAAAAATAATTTTTTTAATAGTCAATGTTCACGTCAGCTACGAATTCAAAAACTCTCAATTTTAATTGACATGTATTATCACAAACGAAAAAAAATTATGTTTTCCGAATAATAATTGAAAAAATTTAGATATTAATATTTTTTAATGAAAAATTAATTACAGAAAAATTATGAAATTAAACGCAATTTTTTGTGGGGGCGTAGAACGAGAGACACGTAGCGTGGGTTGTGAAAAACCAAAGGCAACTGTGCCTGCATACTCGAGTTACATAGCGCAACTTTCTCTTACGCTGCGTTTGTTTTGGAATTTAAGTGTGCGGAGCAAGTCAAGGTTTTAGAATTCTTGATAAATAGTAAATGTATATGTTTGTTTTGGGATTTGAGTAGGGTGAAATTTAACTTTATGTCAAATCAATATTTAATAATGATTGATATTGTATTATTATATTATATTGAGAAGATTAATAAAGTGTGATATATTGTGAAGAGTAATAATAGATTTTATAGGTATTTGTGGGTGGGGTGCTGCTAAATGGTATGAATCACCCCGGGGTGAAAAGGGTAAAATGACATAACTACCCTTAATGAAATCGTGATAATTTCAATTTAAATGAACCATATATACCTTAAATACTAAATAATTAACCCTAAATCATGACCTATTCGGGCCGGGTGAACCATGAACCAGTCGGGCCGGGTATAAAATATTTCACTAAAGGTACTAAGGTAAATTTACACATTCAAAGGATGTTCACCCCGGGGTGAGTCACCTCATTTAGCATTACCGTTGTAGGTGTGGATTGAATGTGAGATTTTAAAACCAGACTCTAAATCTCAAATTCGTATGAGATGGGAAGCACAAAGTCCTAAGTCCATTCGTGTGAGTCCCAAAACAAACGCATCTTTAAGGAAAAAAAATAACGTGGCGATCCTACCTCCGTTTATTTTTAGAAACTTATTTATGTTATACGTTGAAGCTTGTAAGCTGCCAACATTTCTTTCCAAAACATGTTCTTTTAACGTTTTATAAAATATTAAAGTAAATTGGTCAGAGTTATAAATTTAATGAAACGATCCCCTAATCACGCCTCTGCTCTAATATAGAGTTTTTCTTTTCTTTTTAATAAATATCACATGTTTTTCTTTTCAGAAACTTTTAATTTTAATAAAAAAAAACTCCGAGAAATTCCGCAAACTTTCACAAGAAATAGGAATTTAATTTAGTTAAGACAGTAAATTCATGTACGGTCTAAATTCCAATTATGACCACCATTATCTATATTATAAATTCATAAATTCGAGTCATAATTTTATATTCTTAAAATATATATATATATATTCTATATGTACCACAAATTCATAATTATTATTTGCACATTTATTTTATACATACGTCTCATAATTGTTTGTATACTAAAAAAAAATTATAAATTTCATCCTCCTAATATTCATATAATATTTACAAAAAATGTCATTATTCTCAGAACCCATATTACACCAGTCCAACCAATTTCTTTACGTTATACATAAAATTTACTATCTCCATTTCGAATTGGAAATCGTCTTTACTTTTTATATATACGCGTTTTTGCATGCGAGTTTTTATTAGTAATTGAAATAATAAAATGACTTTTAATCTCATCTATCATACCTCTTATTAAAAATTAATTTATCATTTTAATTATTATTACAAAACACACTCATAAAAATACGTGTAAACAGTAAAATTGAATTTATTTTATATATATATATATATATATTTTAAAAAGTAAAATATATTTAGGATTAATATTGACAAACCAATTGGAATTGAAAGCACATGCTTTTGTTTTTTTGTCGAGGAAATGTTGTTATGGTTTTTCAGATGTCGCCGATGAGGGCTTCCGACCAACAAATTTCAGCCACCGGATTTCGAGCGTGTTATGGCGAGTGGTTTTTGGAGCGGCTGATATGTCGGAATCCTTCATTATTATTAGGTAGTGTATATATAGGCGGAGAGAAAGGGTATTGAAGTGTGTGTTGAGAAAATAGAGAGAGGGACACGTAGTGATGGTTTTGATGTGATACCAAAAATTCTGACGACAAGGGCGCCTGCGACTCGAGTTCCGTGACGGCGGATTTCTAACTTGGTAATGATCAAACTAAGGTAACGTGGCGACGCTATGAATCTATTTGCCTTTTGAAACTATATATCCACTTTCAATCACGGATTGACCCTACTTTTGTACTAGCTAGTATTTTCATGGATCTTGTATGCTTGAGATAATGAAATATTTAGGATTATTATTGGAAAACTGATTAGGGGTGAAATTCCACGATTTACATGTTTCATATAAGGAATGATTCTAAATAATCAATCCGATTATAAATATCCCACGATTGTAGGGATTAGTTAGGACCTTCCGTATATTGAAGATCTTGTATTTGGCTATAGTAGTTGTATGTATCGTGTAATTGTAAATCAATCAATACAATCATCACTATTCTATATGGTATCACGAGGGTTACGTTTCTGAGACCAACAAAACCCTAACCTACATTCTGCCGCCATCATCCTTCAATCACAACACCTATGTCGACAACTTCCAACAACGAGGGGACCTCCTCCACTGTCCCACCGATTTGTCCGATGAGTTTACTGCGCTTTAGAGTCATGGCACATTGGACTTGGTGCCACCTCCAAAGGCTGACAATGTCATCAGTTGCAAGTGGGTCTTCTGTATTAAACGAAAACCGGATGGCTCCATCAACAAATATAAGGCTTGGTTGGTTGCGAAAGGATTCCATCAACGTCCTGGCATTGATTTTCGTGAAACCTTCAGCCCAATAGCAAAATTGGCAATGATTCACGCGCTCAGTTCTCTCTCTTGTCGTCTAACGAAACTGGTCACTTAGTCAATTGGACGTAAGCAATGCTTTTCTTCATGGAAAGCTTGATGTTCCGGTGTACATGTCTCAACCTCTAGGTTTCAAAGACGCGTCTCAGCCCGGTCATGTTTGTCTTCTTCGGCGTTCTCTTTATGGTCTTCGTCAGGCTCCCCGGGCCTGGTGTAATTCTTTAAGTGCATCGCTGGTCGCCTCCGGTTTCACCCAATTTCGAGTTGATACGTCCCTTTTCACTCTTCATAAAGGGTCCTTATCCTTATTTGTCCTCGTCTATGTGGACGACTTCATCATAACTGGCTCTTGCAACTCTCAAATTGCAGCGATCACCAAGCATCTCCAGGCCTCATTCGCCATCAAGGATCTCGGTCCCTTGTCCTTCTTCCTCGACATTGAAGTGGCTCATTGCAAGGAAGGACTTTTTATCTCG
Source organism: Stenogyne calaminthoides (assembly GCA_037126765.1). NCBI lineage: Eukaryota > Viridiplantae > Streptophyta > Magnoliopsida > Lamiales > Lamiaceae > Stenogyne > Stenogyne calaminthoides. Next base: position 14,510,462 of record JBBCBC010000001.1, read on the forward strand.
CAACATAAATATATTGTGGACTTGCTATGTCGCTTCAAGCTCGAAGGTTCAAAACCAATTGGCACTCCTATGTCGTCTAAATCTGTTGCGTCCAATGGTCCGGTGGATGTCCTTGAGTATTGCAGTGCAATTGGGGGATTCAATACCTAACCTTGACACGGCTGGATAACCTTTGTGGTCAACAAACTCGCCCAACACATGTCGGCCCCGACTCCCGAGTACAGAAATTCTGTGAAGAGATTGTTTCGTTATCTCACGGGTACTATGCACCACGGACTACTACTCCATCGTTGCAACACACTTAATATCACTGATTACTCTGATTCTGACTTCAGTGCTGGCCATTTTGATAGGAAGTCGACTTCATCATACATCATCTTTCTCAGGGCTAATCTGATCTCGTAGCGCTCTTGAAACTCGCTCTTCGATGGAGGCTGAGTATCGGGCCCTAGCAGCAGCGGCTTCCGAGGTCTGCTGGTTGCATCATCTTTACAGCGACCTTGGAATTAAGTTCTCAGCTCCACCTCGCTTACTTTGTGATAATATGTACGTCACACGTCTTTCACTCAATCAGGTACAACACTCTCGTATGAAACACATTGCTATTGACCTTCATTTCGTCCTGGACTTGGCAAGCAAGGGCTGATTAAAAGTCTCTTACGTTACTACACATGACCAGCTCACTGACTTGCTTACGAAGCCGTTAGATCGTACTCGGTTCTTGCTTCTTCAGTCCAAAATTTATGTGGCTAAAGGCACGTCAATTTTACGGGGGCATATAAGGAATGATTCTTAATAATCAATCCGATTGTAAATATCCCATGATTGTAGGGATTAGTTAGGACCTTCCGTATCTTGGAGATCTTGTATTTTCCTATATTAGTTGTATGTACCGTGTAATTGTAAATCAATCAATACAATCATCACTATTCTATATTTCATTTGGCATGAACGTTTGGTTTAGTAGATGAGATAGATATGGAAGATAGGATTAGTAATGGATTGCACTGTTCTGAAACATGTGTTGATTAAAAATTGATGTGTTTGATTTGACGGATTAAATTTTAAAATACTGTTGGGATATATTATTTTTAGTGTTTGGTTTGAATGATAAACCCTATAATTATGTAAATATGACTAAAGTGCCCTTGGGTGTCAATTGAAAAAAACTAGAGATGTTTTGGTCTGATTTAAATTTGATTTGATATAAATGTGCTACGAGTTTTTTTATGTGAAGTGAAATTTTAGGATATTGAATGAAAAATGAAGGTTTTGGAAGCAAACCACGAGATCAATATTGATTGAAGTCAAATTAAGTATTGAATGATGTGAATGAGTTTGAAAAGAGAGGGTCGCTACGCAAAAGAAATAAGAAAGTGTAAAAAACATGGGGTGACTCGATCGGCGGAGTTGGGCCGAGTTCAGCACCGGAGAATTTTGCATTTCTGGAGAGGTGTGACTCGACCGGCCTTGTCAGCTGCGAGTATGGATGATTTTAGTGCAATTTTCAACAATTTGAATCACTTACTTGCAAGAATCGACTCAAACCCTCACCCAAACTATAAATAGGGTAATTTTCAGCAGATTGAAGGGGGCTCCACCCATTCCCCAAGTCAAGTGATAAAATATATTACAAGTGATACTTTATAGTTTTAGAACTAATACCTTTTGTCATTTTTCCTATTTTCTTCCATACAATCCATACATTATATTAGATTTCAGTTGTATCTTTAATTTGAGCATGGATTGAAGGAGTTTTATGCTTTCTATTTCAAGTTTTATATCTATTTTTTCATTTGAGATAATATTTTTCTATAATCTCTTGTTTGTTGATCCATTTTCGTATGAGTTTGTTCTACATGAGTTTCTATCATAGAACCATGGACTAAGCTCTATTTGCTTTGGTTATTTGATCTATGGGGAAAAAATGATGAGTTTATTAATTAGATGTTTATTTGTGCCTGGGTGATGATATTATGGTTTCTATTGTTCTGTTTTTTCATGATTCAATTAATTAATCATTCCTATTAGCCCTTTTTGTTGGGTCTTGTATATTACAATTAGGATCGGATATACCTAATTTGATAATTGTGATATGAGACTTGATTGACTAAAATAAGGGAAATAGTAGCAAGTGCAATCTAAAGTTGGCTAGTTGCTTAGATCGACCACCATAGGCACCATGTTAAATAGAGGTCGTCTAGGAGATTGGTGAGAGTGCAAAGTTGGGATATTAGTAACCGTTTTGAAAGTAGCCTCGTTTCACAATTTGAGGAGCTAATGAGATTAATTATTTGCTAGTTAATTTTTGTTGATCACTTAGGGCCTTAAAAGGAATTGTGGTCTTCACATAATTATGATTGCCCCTAGCCCACAATAAAATGTAGACATAAATTCGTTAATAATCCCACATAAGAGCATATGGTACATGGGATAGGCAGGGGATAGGCCGAGATTAGCGATCTGATCCCAAGTAATTGGTTGTTTGGTTCATTTGATGAAGGCCCAAAACAAAACATATTTTCAGCTCGGGTATAAAAATATGTTTAGTCCCTATATTGAGGAACAAGTCTATCTCATGTGGAAGGTGGGACATAATTTGTCCCAAATACAATTTTACAATGTAGACCTCGTATTTGTACTTTAAATGATCAAGTTTATCCTATGTGGATGAGATTTATGACATTTCAATAGGTTTCTCATCTAATCCCTTAATTCAAACACAAATACCAATTTTTCAGAACATGATAAAAATATGCAATCCTACAATTCAAGCATATATATCTGTTCAAATACTCCAGTCCAAGAATTCCAATCTTACCGAATCCTACCCAATTCTATCATAACTAATCAATTTAGACATGTGAAGCAAACTTGCCTTAAACGAAAGATGGGGTCAACCATTGCAGTTTGCATTTGGGAAGGTGTTGTTTGACCTTGTGGAAGTGGAGGAATTAAAAATTTTGGGAAAATAACTAATAGGTACAAAATTTTGATGCAAATTACTAATAGGTACAAACATGATTGCATATATAATCAAAATTGCACTCGAAAGTGCAAACGTATCTATTTATATGCAATCATTTCATACCTATTAAAATATTGGTATCTTGAAATGTACCTATAAGTCTCCTGCTAGGACCCTGGATGAACCTAAATCCCCACATTGGTATGATATTGTCCGCTTTGGGCCAAGTCCTCACGGATTTGTTTTTGGGCATCTCCCAAAATGCCTCATACCAATAGAGATAATGTTCATCCTAATAAACCCCATGAAACTCCCATATTATTTTGATGTGGGATATTGTTTGATACCCCAACAATCCTCCCCTCAAATAAAGACCACCGAACCTCCCCGCAAACGACCCCTCAATCTAGGTCAACACCGCCTAGTCCATAGAGACCCCTCTTTTTTTTTCTTTCACCAAGGTTCACCGCAAACGACTCCACAAAGATTGTCATGCACCGTCTTATTCATTCAACACGGAGGACTACTCCACATCGTTCGTTTTGTCTGGGATCATGGCTCTTATGCCACTGTTAGGACTTTGGATGGACCCAAATTCCCCCATCGGTATGATATTATCAGTTTTGGGCCAAGCCCACACGGATTTGTTTTTTGGCATCTCCCAAAAGGTCTCATACCAATGGAGATATTGTTCATCCTAATAAACCCCGTGATCCTCCCATATTATTTCGATGTATAAAAGTGGCATCAAGAGCTTGACCGATTTGAAAATTCCACCGGAATCTGGATCTGTTGGAGTCAGCCGCCACCTAGTCTGACCAGAGACGACGCACCTCCTCGTCGTAGATCAAAAGGGTCGCGATCTGTGGGAGAAAATAGAGGACGTCTCTTTAATTATCAGAAGCCAAAAATTTTGTTTCGGCTTTAAGATTGTGCCTTGCTTATGCTTACTCTTCATCGCGAAGACAAGGTAAGAAAGGTAAGGTGTTATTCATTTTCTCTTTCCTTCTTTGTTTTCAATATATTGGATATGTTTTTCCCCTTTTCCCCACTAACGTTTTTTTTTATGACCAAGAAACTTCTAACCATTGGATTTTTTTGACATAAGTTCCGCTGCCATAAAACTCTGAGGGTGGGATCATGTCTGTTATATTTTTTCGTTGAGTGCAACGACAATGTTGCTCCGTCTGTGAGACGTTGGTATAAGCAACCCGTCAAAGGTGGTTATTGGATCCCTTACCAAAGGGCTCCGCTCTGGTAAATTGGCTTAAACCTTTTTTTTATTTTTATTTTTTTTGTATTTTTAGACCGCTTGTAGCAGAATAGGTTGGAATTTTCTTGTTTTAGTCTTAGGATTATTTGTTTGTTGAAATACTTATACTCCCTCCGTCCATCAAAACTGTGCTCATTTCGTTTTGACATGTTGTACTAAAATGTAAATTAAGTCCATTTATGAATAACATAATTGATTGTGAGTAAATTATAATGATAACTTGAGTAATTAAGTGATTGTTGGACAATGAAGATAAAAATAATTGTGTCCATAAACGTATTAATTTACCTTTCCGTACAACATGTCAAAACGAAATGAGCACATTTTTTGTGGACGGAGGGAGTACATGTTTAATTTGTTGAAATATTATGTTTGCGTTCTTGCTGGATTTACAAGTTTTCTGCTATGAAAAGTTATTGTTTGGTTCTGGTTTTATTCCCTATTTGTCATGACTTCTACTAGTACTGTTAATCTGACTCCGTTCAATGGAAAAATAGATTTTAGTATTTGGCAAAAGAAAATGAAATGTATTTTGATCCAACAAAGGGTTTTCAAAGCTATTGATCATTCATATGCATCTACTGAAACTGCTGATAAGAAAACTGAAATGAGTGAACTTGCTTTAAGTGTCATTATCCTGAATTTGTCTGATTGTGTGATAAGAAAAGATGGTACAATTGAAAGTGCTCGTGATTTGTGAAACAAATTAATTGAATTGTACACTGAAACTTCTCTTCCTAGCAAATTGTTCTTATTGGAAAAGTTTTTTTAGATTCAAACTTGATATGAACAAAGATATTGCATAGAATCTTGATGTTTTCACTAGGCTTATTCAGGATATAAAACAAACTGGTGATAAACACATAGATGATTACATTGATGTTGTGCTCTTGAATGTTATTTCTGATTCACACAATGATGTTAAATCTGCTATAAAGTATGGTAGAGATAATGTCACCCTTGAAATTGTTGTGAATGGTTTGAAAAGCAAAGAGCAAGATATGAAACAAAATGGTAGTGTGAAAGATGAAATCATGTATGTGAGAGGTAAGATTAAAACTGAAAAACAGAACAAGAAGCCTAAAAATAAATCTGGTGATAAAAAGGATGACAATGGTACTAAGTTTAAGGCTAAAACTAGCAACAGAAAATGCTTTCATTGTCAGGATCCGGGTCATATGATTAAGGGTTATCCTAAAAAACAACAAAATAAGAAGAATACATATACCAATAATGAGCAAGCTAATGTGGTTATTTGTCAAGATTATGAAGATAATGGTGACGTTATGATGGTTACTGAACTTAGTGTAAATTATGTGCATTCTTTAAGCATGAACAAGCATGAATGACTCATTGATTCTGGTTGCACATATCACATGACTTCTTTTAAGGAACTATTTACTTCTTTTGAAAATGTTCAAAATGGTTTTGTTTCTATGGCAAATGAAAAGAAGTGTGATGTGCTTGGTACTGGTAGTATCACTTTGAGTTTCAATTATGGTGTTTATACTTTGAAAAATGTGAGATATGTTCCTGCTCTTTGCAATAATCTTATGTCTTGTGCTGCACTCGAAGAAGATGGGTTGGAAGGTAAGTGGGGTAAGGGATGCATGAAAATTTTAAAAGCAAACCTTGTGATTTTCAAAGTTGAGAAAATGAATAATTTGTATGTTTGTTGTGCAAAATCTGAGGTGCTTAATGTTGCTAATTTGTCTAGAGATGACAAAACTGTTTTGTGGCATAAAAGGTTGGGGCATATGAGTAATAAAGGGTTAAAAAATTTACATAAAGAAGGGTCTTTTAGTGCTGATATAATTTATGATTTACTTTTTTTGTGATGCTTGTGTTCTTGGCAAACAACATAAAGTGAAATTTCGTGTTTCTCTCTCCCCCAATACTTCCAAATGCAAAGATGTTCTTGAATATACAAATGTTGATGTATGGGGACCTGCTAGTGAGCCCACTCAAAGTGGAAATTTGTACTTCTTGTCTTTTGTTGATGATTTCTCAAGAGAAGTTTAGGTGTTTTTGATGAAAAATAAATCTGACGTGTTTTCTAAATTCAGTGATTGGAAAACCCTTATTGAAAATCAAGCTGGTAAGAAAGTCAAAGTGCTTAGAACTGATAATGGCTTGAAATTTTGTAATGCTCAAATGAATAATTTATTTGTTAAATCTGGTATTTAAAGGCATAATATTGTTCCTTATAATCCACAACAAAGTAGGGTTGTGGAAAGAATGAATCGTACTATAATTGAAAGAGTTAGAAGCATGCTTGCTACTTGTGGTCTTTCTAAAAAGTTTTGGGGTGAAGCTGTTTGCACTGCTGTTTATTTGATAAATAGATCCTCTTTTCTGCCTTTGAATGGAAAATGTCCTGAGCAGATTTTTTATGGTAAGAAATTGACTTGTCTAACCTCAAAGTGTTTGGTTGTGCTTAGGGGTGGACGGTATGGCATACCAAAAATTTTCTCGTCATACCGTTACTGTACCAAAATTTTCGATACCGAAAACTGTCATACCATTGTCGTACCGAAAATTTGGTATACCGAAATTTCGGCATACCTGCCGAAATTTTTGGTATACCGATTTTGGTATACCGAAATTTTTGGTATGTCAATATTACATACCGACATCGTACCGATATTTCAATATATACCGGTATACCAAAAATATTTTGGTATTTCGGTATACCGAAATTTTCTATATTTTCATACCATTATCGTACTAAAATTTCGATAAAATTAATATTTTTTGGTACGGTAAGTGTTGTATACCGGTATTTTCGGTATTTCGTCCACCCTAGTTGTGTTGCTTTTGTTCATTAAGAACTCTATAAAGTTGAACCTCGTGCTAAACAATGTGTTTTTCTTGGTTATCCTGATGGTGTGAAAGGTTATAGATTTTGGTCTATTGATGAGCATGGTTATAAGGTTATCATAAGTAGAAATGTTACTTTTAATGAGCATGATTTTCCTTGTTTGCCTGCCTCTATGCCTTTACATAATTTTTAGAATACTTCTAATGATGTGGAGCATGATATGCCCAAACTTGAGACTGATAGTGATGAGAACGAAGATGAACATGAATGAAATTGCTAAAAATGAGTTTAATAATGTGCCTGATAATCTTGAGAATGTGAATGATGATAATTTGCAAGGTGGAGCCAATAATAGACCTAGAAGGTCTGTTAGGAGGCCCTTAAGATTTGATGACTATTATATGGATACTCATGCATTCCAAGTTTTTTGAGCTAAATGATAATGAGCCTAAAACCTACATGGAAGCTTTAAAATCTGATAAATCTAGTGAATATATTAATTCAATGAATGATGAAATAAAGTCTTTGCATGTCAATAATACTTGGATTCTTGTTCCTAAACCTGATAATTGCTCTGTTGTTAATTGCAAATGGTTGTTTAAAATCAAGAATGAAGTTGATACAATCAAATACAAAGCTATGTTAGTGGCTAAGGGATTTACTCAAAAAGAGGGGGTAGATTATAATGAAATATTTGCTCCTGTGATGAAATTTACAAATGTGCGAATTATGCTTGCTTTGGTTGCCCATTTAAATTGGAAATTGAAACAAATGGATGTTAAGACAATTTTTTTTGCATGGTGATTTGAATAAAAATATCTATATTAAGCAGACTGAAGGCTTTATTGATCCTAAATTCTCGAATCATGTTTGCCTGCTTAAAAAATTTCTTTATGGCCTAAAATAGTCTCTTAGACAGTGGAATAAGATGTTTGATTCCTGCATAATGTCTTTGAAATTCAAAAGAAGTGCTTATGTTCATTGTTTATACTTCAAAGACGATGTCAATATTCATTTCTTTTTGCTCATATACGTGGATGATATGCTTTTAGTAAGTCCTAACATAAAAGCAATTGAGCATGTTCAAATGAGTTTATGTGATAACTTTGAAATGAAGGATCTTGGTGATGCAAAGAAAATACTTGGCATGAACATTGATAGAGATAGGAAGTTGCATACTTTGCTGTTAAATCAGGTTTCTTATGTGAAAAACGTATTAGAAAGATTTTTCATGTCTTCTGCTAAACTTGTATGTGTGCCTCAAGCTGCTTATTTTGTGTTATGTAAGGACTAGTGCCCCAATACTGATTCTGAAATTGATGCTATGAAAAATGTGTCTTATTCAAATGATGTGGGTCTGTTATGTATTTAATGGTGAGTATTGGACCTGATGTTGCTTATACCATAAGTTGTTTGAGCCGATATATGTCAAATCCAGGTAAGACTCTTTGGGAGGCCATGAAATAGCTTCTAAAGTATTTGAAAGGTACAACAAATGTTGGTTTTAGATTTTCCAGTTATGTTAATTATGTCAATTTAGTTGGCTATGTGGATCCAAATTATGCAAATGATAGAAATAATAGGAAAGCAACTACTTCTTATATTTTTATCTTGTGTGGTTCTTGTATTAGTTGTAAATCTCAATTACAACATGTTGTTGCTCAGTCCACTACTGAGTCTGAGTATGTTGCTATCACTGAAGTTGTAAAAGAGGTTATCTGGTTAAAAGGACTTGACACTAAAATTGGTTTACTTAAGAAGAAAGTGGTTGTGTATTCTGACAGTCAATATGTCATTCAATTGTGCAAAGATCCTATTTTTCATGATAGAATTAAGCATATTGATGTTGGATTTCAATTCATTCGTGATATCATTAAAAGACATAATTGAGCTTGTGAAAATTATTTCTGAAAAGGATCCTTCTGACATGGAAACTAAATGTTTAAATCTAGAAAAGTTTAAAACTTGCATGAGATATTTAAATTTCGATTCGATTGATTAATAACATCTGTTTGTTGTGTATTTGGGGATAGGGTCAGTATTTTCCAGCACTTATTACTGCCTCTATTATGTGCCTAAAGTGTATAAAACCTGCATTTAACTTGGGTGTTTTGTCGTACAGGTTTGCTGGGACCTGTTCTACTAACATGTGTGTTGCTTGTGCAGGTTTTACGGTAGTGATGAAAGCAAGACCTCTGGTTCCAAGAAAAGGTGAATTGATGATGTACTTTGTGGGAATGGACCAAAGAAGGTGAAGAAATGTTAGACATGTTGTAGTGTAGCCTCGTTTAATTAATAGATTGGTGGCTTCCTTAAAACTAAAGCAAACTTTATTTATCCAGCCCACATGATTCTTTGGTCCATGGTCTTATAGTCTTAGTGTTCACACCTCTCACAAACCCTAGCAAATGTGTGCAGCTTTTCATTTCTCTTCCCCTCTCTAACCAACATTTTACTTTTCTTTTCCTTCATCGGAAATCATGGCCTTAACGCCGAAAATCATGGGTTCTCATTACTATATAAAGAGCAGTTGCTCTTGTTATTCAAATGTGGGGAACTGCTAAGAAGAGAAACAGAGTTTGCTACCAAGAGAGAATTTGTGTGAGGGTGACTTTGAGTCTGTTCCCGTTGTATCATGGGATACTTCATCGGAACCGAGAGGCAGCCCTGAATCTAGAAAAAGTGCTTCTCCGCCTTCTTTAATTTATTTTTCTGTATTTTTTCGCTTTTGTTTTCACCAAGGGTATGTTTGCTTCGAGATTTAGGTGTTGGTGAAAGTCATGATTTCGAAATCCTATGGATTTCAAAATCTTGATGAATAGTAAAAGTATGTGTTTGTTTTGAGATCTTGGTAAGGAGAGATTTTTGTTTTATGTCAAATCAATATGTAATAGTAATTCATGATGTTGTATTATTATATTGTAGGTGAAAGAAAAGTAGGAGAAAGAATAAGTGGGTGGATGAAAAGTGGTGATATGATTGTATTGAATTTTGAAAATAAGTGTATAGGTATATTTTATAGGAATGAATTTGAAAGTTGTATGTAAAAATCTTCAACTAGTATGTGACTTAGATTGCAAAGTGTTAAGTCCATCCGGTGAGTCTCGAAACAAACACACCCCAAAAGATTTGACACTTTGTGTATCTGCATTTTCCTAACGTCTCCTAAAAAATGTAGGGCACGCGGAGGTATCGTTGAGCAAGGTGGTTGACGAGTTCAAGACAAGACTATTGAGTTAGTTCGTGGTTAAAGAGACAAAATGGAATTGATATACATTTCGCAAATGCTTACGAATCCTCGTACGGTTTTTTTTTTTTTTTTTGACAGAATCCTCGTACGGTTATTGAAAATTAGAGTCTTAAAAATTGTTTTAAAAAAATGATACTCCCACCATTTTTATTTAAATGTCGTTTTAGCCTTTTGAATTATTTTTATAATAGATGTCATTATGGTATTTCTCCCCTTTTATCTCATATTTACCCTTAACATGGTAATTTTACATTTCAAATTTCCTATAAATGTGTTGTGTGTATATTTTTCAGCCAATAGTTATTACTGTTAAGAATATTCAAATAATAATAATAATATATGTACTTAATTTGTCTTAAAAACTCCATAATGACATATATTAAAAAATGGAGGGAAAACTAAATTGTCTTTTCTGGTTAGGTTGTCAATTCTATTAATATGACAAAAAAATTATGCGAAGAGATTAATTATTTGATCCATATAAAGAGTTTGCTTGCAAACTCTGTGTGAAAGAATCGGTTGAGCCTAGAAAAAAAAATTATAGGTAAAGAAAACATATTTTGTATTAAATTGTCCACTCAATTCTACATCTCTTTACAAGTTCGGACCTTAAGGAAAGTATTAGAAAAATTAAATAAACGAATTAGTTTTACACCTCTCTATAAGTTCGGACCTCAATGATGGATTAAAAGAATTCAGCCTACAAGTGAGGGGGAGTGTTAAGATTAAGAGAATGACAAAAACTTATATGCAATATTGCATACAAGTCATATGTGCAATTATAGGTTAATTTGACTTTTTTTTTTCTTTTTTTTTTGCGGGTCTGCAACGCGCGGGTCGTGCAGGGCTTCTTCTTCCTCGCGTCGCACAACCGCCAAATTTTCTTCAGTTTTGGTTTTCACAGCGCGCTTCTTCAGATTTTTCCTTCTCTTGTTCTTATTTTTTTCTTTTTTCTCTTCCATATTCTTTTCAATTTCTTCAGTTTTCTCATCCTCACAAATTTATAGGTCCTTCTACACTCTTCTCACGTTGTTCTTTAAATCTATAATCTTGGACTGAGGATTTTTTTCGCGCGTATACTGGTTTTTGTTCATGTAGTAACACTTGTTTGTTCATAGGGTAACACTTTTTTATTCATGTAGTAACACATCAAGTTGTTCTTTAAATCTGTAATTTTGGACTGAGAATTTCTTTTCGCGCTTGTACTGGTTTTGTTCATGTGATAACACATTTTTCTTTATAGGGTAACACTTTTTGTTCATATAGTAACACACATATTTTTTTAGTAATATGTAACACTGTACACATGTCGTTTTTCTTCATAGAGTAACATTTTTTGTTCATATAGTAACACATGATATTTTTGTAATATGTAACACTGTACACATGTCATCGTGATACTAAGTAAATACTCATGTGTTATCATATGAACAACAATGTATTACCATATAATAATGTATTTTTTATAAAAATTATAATGTAATTTTTATTTCACGTAGTAACATATTTTGTTTCTATAAGTATCACATTTTTTTCATGTAGTAACACATAAAAAAATATTTTAAAAATTATGTGCTCAATAGAAATCAAACTTGCGGCCATATACATTAAAAACAGATCTGAACCACTAGACTACAATACATATTTTGATAAAGATATCCTTCTATAAATATATATGAATCACGTTAACCAACCAATTTTTTAGTAATATGTAACACCTGTCCGACCAGGGTCCGACCGAATTAACGACATGTCTTACTCTAAATACTAATACCGACCAACATGTTACGATTTTTTTTTAAAAATTATAATGTAAATTGCATTTATTATAAAGATGTATTTTTTTCACGACATAAAATCAATAGGGTCATAGATATTTCACAAAAAAAATCCAGTCCTCTTTCTAAGAGAATTCATCTCTCAAAAGGAAAAAGTGTTAGGAAAATTAAATAAATAAATCATATAATTTCACACTTCTAAGAGAAATCTTTTTAGATAAATAAATAAAATTTTTTTTTTTAACGATAAGGCGTAATTTTTTTTTTATTAAAATTAAAGAAATAGAAAATTAAATTGAAATGAAAATGAGAATAACTACAACAAAGTGGGGCCAGAGACCATGTGCCGAATATATCATCTTAATATTGAAACCAAGTATCACGAATAATATGACCAACGGGAATATCAAAAGGTCAGTCTATGACCCCAAAACCTAATTCCAATGGTCAAAAACAATATGAGCTAGCCTCATTTGAACAAGTTTGAACCACAATTTGATAACTAGTATTTTCTCAGTCGTAAAACAATTTCACGAGGCCCAATAGAGCTCATGCAAACAAAATCTATTGAAGAGCCCAATAATAATAATAATAATAATAAAGTATGTTTGCACAAGTTTCGTGACCTGAAGAATGTAAGCACAAGTTTCCAAACTGGATTCGGATTCGGTTCGGTGTGCACATATACACCGTTGAATTATTCACCCACACACACTGTCACAGGGGCGGAGCCACTTGTATGATTAGGGGGGCCCCTCCTCCCCCAACTTTTTTTTTTAATATATATATTGTGTATATATATTATATTATATCATATTTATAAAAGTTAGAGTAAGGACTTGAGTTGTAATTGATTATTGAGGTGTGGACTATCGGCCCCAAATGTGTTTAATTGACATGGATACTTAATGTATTAGTAAGTCCAATGGTTTGTCAATCCAGCTTTTAATTTTTAAATTTAATAAAATTTAAAAAGTGTTTAGAAAATTAATTAAAAAGTTGATAATAAAATTTAAAAAGTGTTTAGAAAAATAATTAAAAAGTTGAAAAGTTAGTTATCAAACTCATCTTTGGTAACTCTTGTTCTCACACTTCCAATTTCTACGGCTACTACGGATCAATTGTTTTCTGCTATGAACTTAGTCAAGACTGCACATTGAAACAAAATGAAAGATGATTTTATTACAAATTGTCTGTTAGTGTATATTGAGAAACAAATTGCAAAAAAAAAAAAAAAAAATTTGTATAGACTCAATTATAGATGATTTTCATGATATGCAAAAAAAAAGTTCTAAATTTTAATAAAAATGACATATTTATGTATTTTTAAATTATCTGAATTTTATTATAGAACTTTTATTGATGTTAAATATTGCCCCCCCTAGATTCTAGCTCCGCCCCTGCACACATACCCGTGCGAATGTGTGTGATCCAATGATGGGAAGGGTGATGTACATCACTGAATCATCTCCCTTCCAAACTAGTCTATGATCATTAATCCATTGATTCTGGTCTTATGATCTATATAAAATGATCTAAAAATGTTGAAATGTCCACAAAGGATCGTATGCTTCAATATTAACTCACCTCTGAAGACTATTTACTAATTACGAGGTGTTATAAGTGATTATAAAACTACATGCATAAGTAATTTGGAGTCTTTTTTTTTATTATTAGATTAAGTATTTATTTTGAAACTCAAGTAAAAAAAATAGAAATATTTATTTTAAATAGTTTTAAAAATAAGTGATTCTGAAATACTTTTTAGAATTTAAAATAGACACTAAATAAGCTATTAAAAAATATAAGTTAAAAGTTGAAGAGGGTGTTTATAGTAGCTTATTAGCTTCTTTTTAGATACTATTAATGATTAATTAATTTTTTGATTAATTAATTTTTTTATAATTACTATTTTTAATCAATTCTTCAAAAGGATAATTTTTTGCAAACAAGTTCACTCCCACAGGATTCTCTTTAATTTTTTATTTTTATTTTTTTTGTTTGACGTGTTATCGTTGAAAATTTGAATATTTAATCAATAGTAGCTTTAAAAAATTAATTAGAGTTCATTATACATAATTTGCAACCGATATAACATTTTATCAAAAGATGATATCACCCAGCATGGAACCTAATTTATTCTTCTTATATATGTTTCAGATGAAAATCTAATTTTCTAATTTTCGATTTAATTCATTTGCTAATTGAATAAAAAAAAAACTCCGACCATTTTCTCTGCCTGCAAATTTGTTATCCGGGATAGCCTTCGCATAAATAGTTATTTCGATGTGTCATGTTCTATTTTTAATCGTTAACCCACAGACCTAGATTTATAGTGGTTTCTTTATTTTTTTAAAATATTCCACACGTTATTTATTTATCTTATAAAATATAAAACAAAATATTAAATATGGAACAAATGATATCATGTCCTTCAAATGACATTTCTCTCTGTTTATTTTTGTTCTTGCGTTTCATTTGGAGATAAATTAGGGGCATAATTGGAATAGAAACATATTTAACTAATTGTTATGGAAACGCATTCCAAAGTAGGATAGCAGAATAGGTAATGCTGGTAACTCATGCAATGTTTTCAGTGAAATTTGCATTTCTTGTCCAAACATAAGAATGGTACAGTTCTTATTCTGCTTTACTATGTCATCTCGTGAAAATATTATTTTAATATATATTAAGTGTACTAGTGTTTCACCTGTGAGATGGTGCACGATTATAATTTTTGTTAGAGTCGATCTATTGTGAAATTTATTTCATACTATTTGTTAAATGAATCAAAACTTAACTCATCAGTTATCATAAATAATACACTTTTATAATACTTTTTTCATCTCAATTATATAGATTTTTTTTTATGAATATCTAATTATATAGACTTGTTTCCGCATAGACTAATTTTTTTCTAATTAATTTACTAATAAATCATATGCTTTAATTATGTTGAAAATTATAATAGAAATCGGATTTACTGATCCACATGTAAACTTTGTTAAGAGGCATATTTTATTTTTTATTAATATGTAATTAATATTATGCTCCTATTAATAAAATGTTACTAAAAAATAATACTTCCTCCGTCCCAAATATATAGGTTTGTTTGACTTTTTACACAGATTAAGAAATTTTATTGGAAAAGTAAATTAAACAAGTCAATTTTCTATTATACCCTTATTTAATGATTGTTATAGTTTTCAACATAATTAATGCATAAGGTTATATTAGTAAATTAATTAAAAAAAACTACTTTATGTAGAAATAATTCTATATATTCGGGACATCCATAAAAAAAAATCAAGCCTATATAATTGGGACGGGGGAGTATTATACTAATATGTTGTAGTTATTTTTTCCAAAGTACGTAAACTAACATTTATTAAATTCGATAATATCATCGTGTTGTAAATAATATGTTGAGTAAAGTAACATTGATTAAAATACAATAAATTAACATACAATTGATGATTAAAATCAATCCTATTGATTTAAGTGTAATTGTTCTTAACAAATGTACAATCCCATTCTTTTAAAGCCTTGCAAATATTTTTCAACCTTGAAACTTATGATGGAACAATTATAATGTTTAGGAAAAACCCAGTAAAAAATATAATAGTAGTGTGAAATAAGAAGATAAATGAACAATTTAATTTAAATGAAAGAAAGCAACATCTTCAATTTCATACTTCAAATTTATCATACAAATTCACATAACACGTAGCATATATACTACACACATTACAGAGTAGATTTATATCATTTCTAGTTAAAACAGCCTCCACCGAAAATAACACCAGCTCTCCCCCAGATATCACCCAAACCAAATCCCCTTTGATCATCCCATTTCGAACCCTTCACCAAAAGAGTATGATTGGTAGCTCATAATATAATTATATAAATTAAAATTTCAGAGCTCAAGAAAACTTACACACGCACACACATATATATATATATATATATGATATGGAGCCCAACATTGGGCTCCTTATGGAGCCAAATTGCTGATGTGGCACGCCACCTAGCATTCATTTAATTTATTTATTTATGTATTTATAAAAGAACAAACGTAATTATTTTATGGCCAAATAATCAAATTTAGTCCATACTTTTGATTTTTCATCTATTTTAGTACATACTTTTATCTTTCTTCAAATTCAACACATACTTTAATTTAATACTTAAAAACATCCCGAGTCACTAGTTTCAGCTAGATCTGTTTGATGCGGTCATTGTGGGTCACCTGTCTTTCTGACGTATAAATATTAAAATATAAAAAAAAAATCACCACCTAAAATCAAATAACGCGGGATATAAAAACATCTCGGGTCACTATTTTTATTTTTTGGCGGTGAAGCTGGTGATATATATATATATATATATATTATTTTAATATTTACACGTCGCCAAGACAGATGAACTCCAATGACCACATGAGACGAATTTTGCCAAAAATTATGATTCAAGATGTTTTCAAATATTAAGTGAAAGTATGTTCTAAATTTAGAGAGAGAAAAAAATATTTGCTAATATTGATGAAAAACCAAAAGTATGTGCTAGATTTAATTGTTTAGCCTTATTTTATCAGCCCGTTTGTTATGTGATATGAGATATGAAAATATATGAAATCATGTGATACTTTTTATTTACCCATATGATATATTTAATTTTTTTAAGTGTTTGTTATGATGGATTAAATAATAATTAGTATTATAAATACCACATAAGAGAGATAATATTTGATATTATAAATATCACCTAGGAGGTGAGATGTATAATCATATAAAAATGGTAAAAGAATAACCATCAAGTATACTAAACATTTAAAAAGATAGGATATGGTTTGTTTTTTCTATTTTCGTTTCTTTTCCGCGTAACAAACGGCTCTATGCTTATTAAATAAATCTATTTCTATAGATATCCCCTCAACCCATAAATGGATTCCTCCCTTAGTCACGGTACAATATCTCCCATATTCTCTGCTCATCAATACTCACTAGGACTTTTCATAAGAAAATTAATCCGGTTTCTAACGCAGCGTCAAATGTCAGGATTATACATATCTCGAAAATAAAAGCTAGTTGCAGAAAATTTTGATGACAAAAAAGTATAATGGGATTTAAACAAAAGATTTATCCGATGAATCAGATTGTTATCAAATTAATTATGTAATCATAGGTTAGAATTATATTATTCAGAATTTTGAACATGTCCTGATCTCTTGGCTCGCATCCAGTTTCATATTTCGGCGGCAGTCACCGGTATCTAAAATTCGATTAGCAGAGATGTAGCTAAATTAGCAGCTATGTGAACGAGAAAAAAATGACGAAATGAAAAAGGCTCTACATTAATGGTGATCAATGAAAGAGCGAGAAGTTAGGGAACAAGATATTGTAATTTGTATCTGTATAAACCCATTTTTCATAATTAAAAAATTAAAAAATTGCTAGACTAGAAAGTCCAATTAAGATTGTTTTGTTATAATTAAGTAAATTAATTAAATGAATGCTAGGTGGCGTGCCATATTAGCAATTTGGATCAGCAATTTGGCTCTATAAGGAGCTCAATGTTAATCTTCGTATCAAAACTCTATATATATATATGTATATATATATTTATAGACAAAGTTTCATGTGCAACTAGATCTGTGCACTTGCCCCAACTCTACCCATGTATCCATAGAATATATCTAATATATTTAATGGATTAATTATTTTTAAATGAAATCATTCATTCATTTAAAGGCAGACATGTGACTTGATCTTGATGAGAGACTAAGATATATATATATATATATATATATATATATATATTTTTTTTTTATTTTTTTATTTTTTTATTTTTTTTTTCAACAAAGTATATATATTTATATATTTTACAGATTCAAGCACATTCCCATAAATGTCGTGAACCCCTTCGACGGCGAAGGCTAAGATTGCAGGAACAGAGGTGGCACTGGGCGATCGTCCGAGAAGGAAAGACTGGGGCAACGATGGGTAATTACTTTTGCAGTTCCGCTTGAATAGATTTGGGGGAAATGAGAGTGGATAGTTAATGAAAGTGGAGAGAGTTGTGGAGAAATGGACAACTATTATGAGGAGTGGTGGAAGAGTGGGGAAAATAGTAAAATGAACTGGAACACTTTTTTGCAGAGACTATCCTATTTTTATATATGTATAAATTAAATAATATGATCAATATTATCATAGATTAATAAGTGCAATTTAAAGTTAATGATTTTTACCTGATTACGTGTATTAAATACTTGTTTTGTTTTTAGTTAAGTGTACTCGTTTATAGCAAAAGACTATTATAGAACCCGCATGTTAAGTGGAATCCTAAAATATAATATATAAATATCATATAATGCTCATATTTTTTTTAAAGTATCATATATTGATCATAATACTTATTATATTTGATATTAAATTTAATTTATTTGAGTTTAATAAATTTTAATTTTTTTCATGTGAAAATTGTTATAACATATACAATTCATTATATTTTATAAATAGTCATTTCATTAATGTTTTAATAAAGTTATTTTGTCAATGCATTTGATGATAATCATATAATTTAATATTTATTTAGAAGGTACATTGATTAATTAAGACTTATTTTTAATTATTTTAGTAAACATAGCTAGTCAAACATAAAAATGGCCACATAATTGCACCGACAATCCAGCTATTTTATTGAAAATCTTATGTAGTTAATAAAATTTAAATAATATTAATTTATTTATGTGAATTTGTCATTCAAAATTGAGTAACACTCATTTGAACCAGGTTTATATATCACTATTATGCACAAAATTTATCAATGTTATGCATAAAAATTATCACTATTTAAATAACAAAGTATTTTTTTACAATAATAATTTTTATGCATAACAATGATAGAGTTTGTGCATAACAATGATAGTACGTATTTATAACAATAATATTGAAGAAATAGAGTACACCGTGAACTCGGGTTCACATGACAAATTAGTTTATATATTTATAAATTTTAATTTGTTGATGCGCTCAACGAAAGTTCTATTATGATTTAATAAATTTGTATAAGTTTGCAGCAACTTTGAAAAATAATATAAAGACTTTCCAGTCACTTGAATTATGTATATATACATTAATTTAAAAAATGAATATTATAAAATCCAGCCACATTTGATTAAAATAATTATAAGATATAAATCCTTTAAAAAAAGAGTATTGAATAAAGAAAATAAATGACAATAAATTTAGTAAAATCTTCCATTTATAACATTTTTCCTTTGTTTGTTTTTTTAAGGAAAAATGTCAATTCAGGGCCTGAAATATGATAAATCTATCAATTTAAGACCTGAAATATTTTTTCTATCGATTCAAGACCTGAAATATAGAAAACTATAAATCCAGGGCCTGAAAAATAGAAACTATCAATTTGAGGCTTATAAATTTTAAGATCATGTTTGACACATATATTTCATGTCCTTATTTCATGTTCTTATTTTTTTATTTTTAGGGTTTACGGTTCAAGGTTTACGGTTCAGGGGGGTTTAGGGTTCATGGTTCATGGTTTAGGGTTCAACGTTTAGGGTTTAGGGTTTAGTGTTCAGGATTTAAGGTTTAGTGTCAAACATGGCCTTAAAATTTATAAGCCTCGAATTGATAGTTTCTATTTTTTAGGCCATGCATTGATAGTTTTCTATCTTTCAGGCCTTGAATCGATAGAAAAAATCTTTCAGACCTTAAATTGATAGATTTACCATCTTTCAGGCCCTGGATTTATAAAACTCCTTTTTTAAATATTTTTTACTCAATACTCATTATATTATTTACACATCATCTCATATATCTTAAGTCAATCAATATCATCGTGCCACATAAAACAATATATAATAACATCAGATTTGATCATATGCTCGCAGGTGGGCACAAATTTATATGTCCACCGTTTATATGGCATTACACATATGCAATGTCTACATCATCATTTAATGAATTTTTTTAAATAATTCAATCTCCACATTTATATATATTCCATATTTTATCTCATTTTATTAATTAAATCAAATATCTTAAGTTTTTTTTTTTATTAAAATAATTAACGAGGGTTTTTTTTGTTCTTCATTTTTTAATTAAAATAATATATTTTCCCATTTATTTTTATTAATTTTTACTTTATATTTTTCTTTATTTTTTTCAAATATTCTTTTTCATCTTATATTTATTTTTCTTCTAACGATTTCTCTTCTTTTATATATATATTAGTTCGTATACCCGCGTATTACGCGGGATTGAAATCATTTTGATGTTATAAAAAAAATTCTAATGTTTTTATTTATTTATTATGATGATTTCGCAATTCGAAAAGACAAATTATTTTTTTCTATTGTGAATGACAAATATTTATTATTCAAAAAAATTTAAAAATTTAATTGTTTGAAGAATCTTAAAGGTTATAGCTAATCATATTTACACAAGATTTGATACATAGTTTTTTAGACAAATATTTATTACAAAATATTTGAAAATAAAATCTAATTATTTGTATATTTTACAAAATGTCTAGAAAATCTAATTTTTTGAATAATTTTAAAGAGTTATAACTAATCATATCTATGCAATATTTGATTTATAAATTTATCTTTGAAAAATTTAATCGTTATACTAATTGATTTGTATATAAACATTAAAATCTTATCCTCATGAAAAAATTATAGATAAGTTAATATGACATATTTAACTTTAAGTAAATGAATATTATATCTTTGCAAAGAATTAAATTGTATTTGAAAAAAAAAAACCATCTCTACCTGGTCATTGATTACATAAATATGCGCACACGAAGTGTAATCATATGCTATGGAATAAATAAGAGATGACTCCCTTTCTAATGCACTAACTCCACAACATTTGTTTTACCCTGAATAACAATTATTGAAGTTAAAGAACAACAAAAAATAATACTCAAAATGTCAAATACACACTCTAATCTAATTGATTATATAAATTTAATCATCAGTTAAACTGAAAAGTATTTTCAATTGATATTTTATGATTAGAGAGATGCCGAAGAAGAGAATTCAACGGTAGAGGCAAAACAAAAAATATATGAGATATCAACCTGAAAAAAAAAAAAAAAAAAAAAATCACCAATAATAGTAAAAAAATTACGATATTTAATCTTCACAAATCCAACCTACAACATTTAAAAATTAAATTAACAGAAGAAGAATAACCAATAACCCAATTGCAAAATTGTAAAAAAAAAAAAATGTTAGTATTAGTGTCCAAGAGACAATCTATTGTAAGAACATAATACTCGATGATATTCGGTTTGATTTAATATTATAGTCCATTTAATATTGATGTATGACAATACACTTATTTGAATATCATGTTTGATTGTTTGCATTTATTCATGCAAGTGTTCCCATGAGTCATTACTGTCATTGAGGTTGTGAGAACTCAGATGACTTAAGCATGATTCTCAAATGGCCCAGATCAAGGATCATTAAGAACGAGATATTGATGATGCAATTGAGATTGGTGTGCGATCTGCATCATACTCTTAGAGAGTGTAGTAAGATCTCACTTACTACGAGATACTAGGTATCTCATGATGGATGCACAAATATCTTAGAGGGTATTGGTATACCCATCCGAGAAACCGTTTGATGTAGTTCCACTATATGTGTCTACGGGTGTCTCGGTTAGTGGAAGTGATGCGATACTCCTTTAACTTGAGGTCAATACGCACGACATGTGTGGGATGATGAGCTTTGACCATGACCAACGCTTGCACCCTTCCATGGGTATATACAGCTTGGATTGGGTTCATCACGAAGTGCATGTGCGTGGTAGTTGAGCCAAGAATAAGATTCATTCCTCAAAGTGGATTTAGAGAGAATACTCATCTTCTCATCATAATTGGATCAAAGTCAGCGGCTGATGCACGTCAACTTAGACTTTGTGGCTAAGTGTGACATACATGATCAATTAGAGATTGGAGATAACATGATTAAGTTATTTGAATAGACACTTCCTCATGTTCAAGACTTAATCGAGTATTCGCGAATGAAATGAAGAAATCGTAATAGCCCATATTTCAGTTACAGGTAGTTGCACATTTCTCGCAACGTACCTCATATATTGAGAATGTCTGATTTATTGTCTAGGGTTCAATTAAGACCGTTAGTTTGACTAATCGCTCAATATATGAGGGCCTATGGGTCACACAACAAGTAGTTCCCTTTTACGGATTATAGTTGGTTGATTAAATGTTAAATTGGATTTAATATTTAATTTATGGAGAATTAATTAATAATAGATTAATTTATAATTAATTATTATTAATGTTTAATTAAATTAGATTTAATTAAATAGGATTCCCAATAATAATATATGGAATATTATTATAGGATTTAATATATATGGAATTAAATCCGTAAAGATTTGATATACATGGGAATTAAATCCATAGAGATTTTATATATGGGAAATAAATCTAAGAGATTTATTTTATAAGATTAGGGATTTTATTTCCTAATCAGTTTAGCTTAAGATTTAAGCTGGGTCTTCCCTATATATATGAGCTCTTGGGAATTCACAAAAAAACGTTGATTCATATTTCTCCATAAAATCTAGAATATGAATTTTCCTAGCAAATTCCATCTCAGATTCAACGCTGACAAATCTGTGCAAGTCCGTGAACGGGGATTACGTGGATACCATAGTAGAGAAATATACGTACGGTTTACTGTAAGGTTTCTATTTATGTTTATACGTATTCAATTATGCAATTACATGTTCGTTGTTGGTGAATTGTTTATTTTCGCTGCGCATTTATTACGTGTTTACGTGCCTCTAAATTCCAACAGTGGTATCAAAGCATCAGACTCTTGTTTTTAATTGCATATTAAAATTGGTTTTAATTAAAAAAAATTAACCTGGGGCACGGTTTTGTTGGACGAAAACCGCACCCCTTGCTGTTTTATTTCATGACTCGGCTTCGTCCCCTTCGTCTCGCCCAAACCCAGAAACTAGGGTTTCCTCCCTGGTTCACCGCCGCACTGCATCTCGCGAAATCCTCGGCCGGCTGTGCTACGCCGCGTCGCTGGGCATCGTGCCTCGCGACGCGTGTGGAAGCCCGCGGTGCAATTTTCGATGCGCCTGCCCCGATCTCATCTTAAAGACGCTCGATTGTTTCGCCTTGATTCATGGTGGTTCGCCGTCGATTCTCTCCGATTTCAACTCTCGTCTCTTGAATGCGCTCTGGGCTTGGCCGGTGTGCCCGTCTCGACGCGTTTCAAGGCAGCGCGTCACCGGATTCGGGAAGAGTCAGTTGCGATGCGCCGCCGACTCGATTGGTTTCCTGTGTTTCCGATCTGGTTTCGCACCAGAGCTCGTTCAAGGGGGTGAGGCACAGCGCAACCCCCTTCCGTTTCGTCTGCAACGACGATGGGTCGCCCGCACGCTAGGCGTGGCGTCGGCGGCCCATGTCGGTTCGCTGGCAGAATCTCGTCGCGTCGCTTCGTCATCTCTGTTCTTCTTCGGCATGAACCTGGACTGTTTCAATTTTTTTGGTTCTTGGTTCGATTGAATAGATGAATTAATTTGATTAACTGTGATGCAACTTTGATTCTGAAACTTTGGGAAATTTGGGTGTTTGGATTTTCGGATTGGATTCGATTTGGAAGGGTGATGATGTAGGAGGGTTGTTTTGCAAATTCGATTTGAGACAGACCCTCCCGTGCAAATTTTAGAAATTGCATTTGAGCCCCCGGAGATAAAATAATTAAAATTTTAAAATTTGGAATTTTATTTTATTTAATTCTGAAATTAAAATTGGTTGGACCAAGACGATTAATTGAATTAATCATATTTAATAATCTTAAAATTGAATTTTTTAAATGAATTTAAAATTCGATTTTCTAAAAGGTTTATTAAAACCCACTGTTAACTTGTTTACTCGTTTGAATTAGTTAACGCAATTTAAGTCCGCATTAATTATTTGGGTAGGCGACGCCCAATATTTGTCTGACCGTATTAAATGCTTGGGTAGACGGCGCCCAAATATTAGCTAGTCCGTATATGTCATGTTTGGGTAGACGGCGCCCAATAATTGCTCAAATGTAATGTAGATTAACATGTTGGATCTCAATTAAGCAATTAATACCCCACCTTAAAAAACTTTCCTCACTAAAATATGGTTTTCTCATTAATTTGATAAGATGTCTTCCATTAAAATTAAAAGTAAACCGGAGATTTCGTTCCAATGATTACTTAAAGACCCTCATCTTTTGCTCGGATCTACATTTAACGGGACTTTTATAGGGACATGTAATGTCGCCGCTTGATGGTTGTAAACCAACTTAACTTTGTTTTGCTAGCCCTCGCGGGGAACAAAGGGTAAGGGACATCAGTCGAACTAGGTTCGACAAACTAGGAATTGCAGTTTTGCAATTGGTTTGGAGACCTACCAGTTATGCTATTGTAATGATCAGCCCTCCCTGGAATTATGATAGTAGTAATGTGGATCATAGTCCATTATAATTTATATTTGATATAAATTCGTACTTTTTCGATGAGGTCGTTAAGTATGTGAAAATAATGGAGACAAAATAAACACAAAAGAAAGGCCATATTTATTTTGATCGTTGAATATTGATCATAGGAATTATGTGTTTTAATTCTCATGTTATTTTATTTCTCTTGGTTAGTTGAAATGTATAACTTTTATTGAGATGTGTTTTGAAAACAAACAAAATTGGCTAGGCCAAATTTTCTGGACTGGCACCGAAACATGTGTTTGGTGCTAAGGCAAGAAAAGATTGAGTGTGTGTTGGACACGTCTATCCCGGTTACCTTTGCAGCTGGTACTCTGAGGCAGCTACGTTTGACGTAGCAGCTCAGAAGAAGCATCAAAAGGATGCTTCTCAGGCTCAGTATGTGATGTTGCTCGGCATGATTCCCGATATACATAGGCAACGTGAGAAAAATGGGTTCCTTCTAGATGCTCAAGCATCTGAAGGATCTCTTTGATTTTGAATCTCATTCTGAGATTTATGAAGTGATAAGAGATCTGTTCAGATGCCGGTTAGCTACAGAAGGGAAGATTTAACCTCATGTGCTAATGATGATAGGCTTAATTGAGAAATTTGGTAATTTAGGCATTGAGCTAAAAGACCAACGTTTCCATTTATGTTATCCTCAAGTCGTTCCCGGATTCATATCCTTGCTTCATTGTGAACTATAATATGAATAAGACGGATGTGACCATGCCTAAACTTCACAACGTGCTCAAGACTTTCGAGTTCACTATCACTAAGATGGTGATCAAAAGAAGGAGCGTGTAGGCAAGGATGTGTGCCTCTACTATAAGTAGAAGAGTGCACTGGAAGAAGGACTATAAGGTTCTGGTTGCTAAAAGGAAGGCACTAGGTGTTTCTGGCACTAAAACATCTATGTTTGTTATTAAGATAAACATGTCCACTAATAGAGCTAACTGCTTGGTATTAGATACCGGATGTGGCTCTCACATTTGTACAAATGTGAAGGGGCTCATGTGTCTTAGGGCAGTTAGGCCGGGTGAAGTCGTCTTACACGTGAAAATGGAGCAAGAGTTGCTACTGAACGTGCGGGACTTATGTGTTAGACTTACCCTTTGGTTTTAGAGTAGAACTTAATGATTGTCATTTCGTTCTTCCTATTACTCGCAACATTATTTTCATTCCTATGATAGACATTGAGGGTTATTCCTTCCATTTTAGTGATAATAATTGTTATTTCACGTTGAATGGTGTGGTTTATGGGAATGCCCCTATGGTGAATGGTTTATACTTGTTGCATTGTGGATATAATGTTCTTAATATACAAAATAAAAGATTCAAACTTAGTAATCATGAAAACCCGACTTACTTGTGGCATTGTAGACTTGATCATGTAAACGAGAAAGGAATTGCAAGGTTAAGAAAGTTAGACTACTTAACCCCATTTGTGTTGGAATTTAGAGGCACGTAAACACGTAATACATGCGCAGCGGAAATTAAAGTTCAGCAACAACGAACAGTTAATTGCATAATTGAATACGTATAAACATAAAGAGATGTTGTAACTGGTTTTTATCTACTTAGTTAAACAATAATTAATCAAATCAGGGAAAGAGACAAAGGAGTTGGTGACCCGGTTCGTCTTTGGAATCAGACTACTTCCGGGGGCGTCCAAGCCAGGGAGAGGATGTATGTATATGCCTAAAAGTCTAAGTTGCTCCCTCTTTTACAGAGGTGGCCGTGGTGGCCTATTTATACTATGACTCCCACCCTTTGGGTGGGAATTTACATAAGGAATAATGCCTATGAAAGGGCTACAATATCGGGAACCATTAATCTCGCCTTGACAGACCAGACATCGTCCATCTTCAGCTTGCGCCAATCGTGGAGCGGATGTGGAGGGCGGATTAGTGGCGTTTTGGGGGCTGTCATTGACCACGTGAACTGTATAGTTATGGCTGGTGCAGGTCGCTCCCAACTCGAGGATATAAAGAAGAAATCGCATCGCGACTTCCCGAACTGCCGACTACCCGAATTGCCGACGTTTGCTACTTGAAGGTTTGGTCTTGTGGGAATTACGTGGGTTGATCCCTTGGTCCCCTTGCCGAGGTTGCTTCATGCATTCTTTGTTGGATTATTTATGATCCTTCGTGCCTGCCCGAGGCTCGGGTTTATCCATGCTACAACAATTGCCCCTTGTTGAGGTCTCTTTGTTCCACCATCCAACCATGGAAAAATCTCCGACCATCTAACCCGGAAAGTCTCCTATTATCCTTACTATCCTCGGCGGCGGGTGAAAAGTCACCTCGATATCTGAATCGTCGCATCGGACTTCCCTCGATCTCGAGGATTCAAATGATATCATGCCGGATGATGGCGTAAAGTGACGCCATTTCATCCAATGAGATCTTAGTAGTGGATTTCCGCGAGCCTCGCGTCTTTTTTTGTTCTTTAGGGGCGAAGTTTTGGCTAATTTCATTTTGGCCCTCCTCTTCTTCTTCGATAAATAGGCGAATTAGGTTTTGAAAACATTATTTCTGCGGTCTTCTTGAAAGAATCTCCTCAAGATACTCTTCCCCGGTTCTTTCTCCCTTCCACCTAAACGCATTCTCGTGTCCCCGCTTTAATTAATCACGGTGTAAGCACTTTGGTGCCCTTCTTCGAATTTATGGATTCTAGCATTTCCAAATCCTTTTTGCCTCTCGGCCATGGTGGATTCCTCCTCTTCCGAGAATGACATCCTTATTGCTGCGTCGTCCACGCCAATTTTCGGATTACGCTTCCTACCGCATGTGGGTGAAAGTTCATTAGCTAAGGTTATGGGCGATCACGGAAGACGATGCCAATGATGAACGGTGGATAACCAATTTACGGAAGAATTGGCAAAATTACCCATCTTCCCCATTGGATGTTAATCTTCTTCATCCCGGCACCCACGAACGATTCAATCAGCAATGGGTCATACTGCCTCGGTTTTGGATTATGGGGCTTATGAACGAGTCTTCAAGTATGATCAGTATTGTAGCCGAGCTCCGTACAAGCGACGACCGGGCATCTTTAAGCGGTCGACTCTCATTCAGTAGTGTCCGATAAAGATACCAATATGTGCTCTCCGTCGGTATGTGCGGGGACTTCATCTTATGTACAAGGTGCCCCGGGATGTGCATTTTTATGGGCCGACCCCAGACGAAAGCGCCTATCACCCTCCTCCCAGAATGATTGTTGTGAATGAGTCTTCCATGTCGATCGGTATTCGATTTCCATTGCACCCAGCCATTTACCATCTGTTGGCGGTCTGGAATGTGAGCCTCACGCATATCACCCCCAATGGGTGGAGTTACATCATCTCCACTATGGTCGTTTTAGGGCGGGGCCGGAAAAATTTGCTTTAATCCCGAGAGATATCTCACGTGATGTCGCCTGCTGTACTTTCGGTAGGAGGCTATCACGTTGTCTTGACCGTAGAGCAAAGAGCTCACATGAGTGGGATTCCTAATAAGGTTGGACGTGGCACGAGAGATGGTGGTTTGTATGAGGAGCATGGGAGTCAAAGGGCCCTTCCAAAGACCTTATCCATTAGAATTCCTGCGGATTATGTGATCCGTGTTGAAAATGGTACTTCGCCTTAATATTTTTGTGCTCAATTGTACTGATCTATTTCTCTTCTTGTCTTGCAGTGTTTGCGCCCCGACCTTCTGAGCTATATTGGGACTTTCTCGAGGTGTTCAAGGAGGTTCGAGACACACCCCTAGTCAAGAGACGTTAATTTGTTAAACTTGAGCTCGACCAGTAAGCCGGATCAGATACTTACCCTCGCCACTTGAGGATTCCCTGTAAGTCTCGGCCGTATCTTTTCAAGTGTATTTCGCGATTTCACGCTAAAGGTTCTATTTTATGTTAGATCCGGAGATCCCGGTATCACACCCTCTTGCCTCGAGAGATAGCCTCGTGATCTCGTCGATTATTTCTCCATGAGGCGTCTCGCTCGACATCGCAGCCTGCGGGGCGTCTTCCAGCTCAGACCGCTTCCTCATGCTAAAGGCAAGAAGATTAACCTGCCGCATCGGTCGGCGAAGTACCTCCCCAAGAGGCGCGAGTCGAACCTGCACTCACCGGGCCCTGTGTCAAGCTCTGGGAAGCCGGAAGGGTGGCTTCCAAATTACACTCTCGGCCGATTTCCCTACCCGGGAGGAGTCGCATCCCGGAGATTTATCTCGGATTGGTTGGGACGAGGAGGAGACGCAGAGTACCGTTTTGCAACTCTTAATGAATTTCATTTCAAAACGACTAAACTGAATATATTTGTTCTCCTTGTTGCGCCTGGGGATTTACGGCCAGCAAGTTCTCACCGGAGGTAGCCGAGCTTCCGAGATCCCTTTATTCCCTATACCGGAGGCCATCACGAGATCAATGGCCCGCCATTGAGTTTATGAGGAAGCGATGCCTTGCGCATGGACAAGGATGATCACTCGCCTCCGCCAAGTCACGGCAACATGTATTGGTATTGTCCATTCCTCGGTCGCCTCTACGTGGAAAAAGGTCTCAAGGCTCAATCCGAGGCCTTCGAGCTCTCCAAACTGTAGAATGCCCGTAGATGACCTCCGAGTGTTTAAATCAATGATAGTCTGCTTTATGAGGTGCAGAAGAAACTGGAGGTTGCCAAGGCTGACTTGGCCAAGAGGGCCTTGGAGCTCGAGGGCCAGCTGAAGGAAGCCGAGAGACTGCTCGGGGAGGAGAAGGAGGCTGTGACCCGGATGAAGGCGGAGCTGATCCGCAAGGGTGTAGAGGTTTGGGGGAGGGTACGCCAAAGACGAACACTTTAAGCAGGTGTCAAGAGCAGAATGCTAACCGCTTATGTCATGGCAGTTCTTGCGCTTATCCGAGCTATTCGGAAAAGAACCCCGCTGTACCTTCTCGACATTGTGACCGATCCGACCGCTTAGGTTCGAGACTTCTTCCCCCCACATTGTCTTTGATTAAAGATCCGGAAGATCCGGGCATTGATTTGTCCTTTTTCCCTAATCGAGTCGGATCGTGACCCCACTCCCGATCCAGATGAGACACAAATGGAGACTTCGAGGTGGTCCTCGAGACTCGCGGACGGATGAGGGGCAAATTCTCAAGATCCCAGAGGCTGCCCACACCCTCACCAATAGTCGGTCGAATAATTAGGTGGGCAACCTTTGAACATAGTCGATGGTCAAAGGCGATGGGATTCTTGATCGTTCTTAGAATGATGACATCAAGAATCCCGATAAGAAAAAAAAGGAGATTGAGAAGTTGTTGAACCCCATCTCCAACAATATTTTTGATCGAAGATGCCTTAAAAGTTCGGAAGTCGCTCCGCGCGATCGTGGATATTGGGTTGTAGTAAAAACATCCGTAAATCCGCTATCATGATGTATCTTGGTTTAAGCTGATGTAATCTAGCCTTTCTCTCTTATAATGTCATCAAACCTTTGGGCTTGTTGTCATTAATGAAATCGCCTTTTTCTTTCCTTTATTGTGCCGACTTGATTTCCTTATCGCGACTATAATCGTATGTATGTTCATTCGCCTTATTGGCATTGCGATTTTAGATTGAACCTCGCTTAGTTGTCTTATAAAGTTAGGGGAGGATCACACCGCTAGGGGTGGCGATCTCGCCCATAAATATGTCGAAAGTCGTTCCCGGAGGAGGTCGATGTTTCATCTATGCGACCTCCCTGGGTTTAAACACAGGAATTGTGAAAAAGAAAATTTAACTCATTAATATTGACTCGCCTGAAAGCTTACAAGTACACTGGCCTCGACCCTACTGATAGTATCTCTTCAGATGAGATAAGTTCCACGTCATCGAGGCCGAGTGCCATCTCGGGTTCTCGAGCTCGATGCCCATTGGATAATACTCGAGAGACCTTGTATGGTCCTTCCCAGTTTGGTCCGAAAGTTCCTTTGGTTACTCCGAGAGTCTTCTTCAGGACCATGTCGCCTTCTTTGAATTTTCGAAGTCGCACTTTAGAGTTGTAGTATTTTTCGGACTGTTGTTTGTATCTCGCATTTTGGATACCTGCCTCTAATCGCTTCTCTTCGAGCAAGTCTAAGTTTCTGGCCAAGGCCTCATCGTTCTGGGTTAATTACGCGATCTGCGAGGTTCCGAGAGTTTGGAATTCGACCTCTGCGGGTATGATCGCTTGAGCCAAATGCCATCGAATAAAGGGTCTCTCCTATCGAATTCGGCAGGTCGCTTCTGATGACCACGATACATCCCCAGTAATTCATCGCCCACTTCCCTTTTCCTCCCTCAATCTTGGTTTTCAAAGTGTGCTTGATGATCTTGTTCACGCTTGACTTGACCGCTTTGGGAGGGTGATAAGGGGGTAGAAAAAGCTTGTGATTTTCCATTTTTCTCAAGAAACTATCGATCTTATGACCATCGAACTGATTCCCATTATCGGATATAATTGCTTGCGGTAGGCGAATCTGCGGATGATGTTTTGCCATATGAATTTGATGACGTGATCCCGATCTATGGTCGCTGTAAAGCCTCACCTCGCCCATTTTGTGAAGTAATCTCCATCGACTATTAGTATGCATTTGAACAACCCGAGGTCGTTGGTAATGGCCCGATGATATCTATCCCCACATCACAAAGGCAAAGTCTTGAGGATCTTGGTGAGTTCCTCAAAGCGACCTTTGATTGATGGTGCTTGTATTTGACATTTGTGGCATTTCGTCTAAAACCATGGCATCGGCCTTTAAAGTTGGCCAATAATACCCCGGCTGCTCGCTGCATGAAGCGAAGGCGACGCTTCGTTGTTTCCGATACCCCATCGTGAATATCTTGCAAGATAATACGCCGCCTCATCGGGTAATACATCGGAGCAGCGATGGTATGTCAAGCCTCGCTATATAGTTCGTTACCAACCAATGTGTAGCTTGTCGCCCTTATAGTTCCAATTGCTTTGCACAATTATGTCGGTTGGTAATGCCCCAAATATCAAGTAATCGATTATGGGGGTTATCCAAATTAAACTTCGGGGTGTCTAGGGGGCGGCTTTTGTGTTAGCGATGGAGGGGGGAGAGTTTGTGATGGTGACATCCCCTCATCTCTGTTGGTCCTCCGGTCGCTAGTCGTGCCAATGCATCGGCTCGGGTTTTGCATCCCTTGGTACTAGCTTGATGTAGATTTGTTCAAATTTTTAGGTAAAGTGCTTTGATGACCTCTTGGTAGGCCGACATTCGCTTCGTCTCGCCTCATACTCCCCGACGATATCCGGTGTCTTTCTGAGTTGGGAGTCGGTGTGTACTTGAAGTCGCTTGATGCCCATTCGGTGGACATTTCTAGACCACGAAGCGATTAGCTTCATATTAAACCTCGTTGTTGGTGGCGGAATCGAAAGTGATGGCATTACGAAAAAATCCCATCCGGATGATTAACACAATTCACCCTACGATTTGTTGGCGGGTTGGCCGCCGCTCTGATACAACTCCCATGGTGGGCGGTCGAACGCTGGCCCCTGAGGAGGGGGTTAATTCAACGATGAAGTCGGCCAAGGCCCGAGCTTTTTTAGTCGCGCGACGCCAGATCAAGTTACCCCCCATATCATTCAACCTCGATGCCACGGCAGGCATCGGCAGAATGTATCTCGGTCGATGGAGCCGCTTCGCGAAGGGGGGAAGCTGAGGACCTCCACTTGGTGATCGAAGAAGTAAGGTCTCAGTTTCCTCACACTCATAACTAAACATAGGCTAATTTTTCTAGAAAGAGGGTATCATTTGCTTCGGTTTCATTTAAGTATGACCGAAAAGTAAATGGGCAGATGAGTTTGACCCTCGCCCAACAAACCTTCTTTCGTATTTTCCGAGGTCACCAAGTATAAAAATTTCTCGCCAGGACGACCAAGCTAAAATCTTGACGTCGGCGGATATGCTTTGATCCCGCTCCGTACATCTTGACTCTCGGATGTCCATTCGAACCTCGCCTTCTTTTCCGATGGTGTCGAACATGGGCTTGCATTTATCCTCATTCGGAGATGAATATGTTCGAGGGCCAGCTCCCGTCCGATTTTTTTTTTTTTCTTTTTGGTTTTGGGGCCCCCATATCCAAGATAGCTGCACCTTAGGCCGGGTTTACTTCAATCCCGCTTCTTGACCCGGTGTCCTAGGAACTTCCTCGATTTCACTCCGGTTGCACTTTTTTAGGGTTGAGTTTCATATTGAACTTCCCGAGTATCTCGAAAGCTTGCGCCAGATGAGCCAAATGATCTTCCTTTTTAGACTCTTCACGACAATGTCGTCAACGACACCCTCCACCGACTTTCCTATTTGCTCAACAAACATATGATTGACTAGCCTTTGATCGTTGCCGGCGCTTCTTCAAACCAAAAGGCATTCTCTTCCAACAAGACATGTTCTTCTCTATTAAAAATGAAGTGTCTTTGCTGTCGGACTCGTGCATAGCTATCCGATGGTACCCTAAAATCGTCCATGAAAGACATCATCTCACGGCCCATCAGTATTGTCGATTAAGTGGTCGATATCGCGGCATCGGAAGAAATCCTTGGGGCATGCCTCGTTAAGATCTGTGGAAATCGATGCAAAGTCGCCAAGTCCCATTTGATTTCTTTACAAGGACCGCATTTACGACCCATTGGGGTTGGTCGGCTGCGCATGATCGTCTTTGTCAAGTAACTTTTTCACCTCTTCGGGCCGGGCCGCATATTTTTCTGGACCAAACTTCCTTCTTTTCTGAGCCACTGGTTTTCGGGCTGGGTCAATGTGTAATTGGTGACATGCGATCTCAGGATCGATCCCGACCATATCCTTGTGTGACCAAGCGAAAACATCTAGGTTATTCTTGAGGAAATAGATGACTTCAATTTTCAGGTCGTCGGGGATCTTGGATCCAATGATGATCTCTAGGTCTGGCTGGGCTGGGTCCACCTTGACCCTTTCGAGTTCCTCCCCGGGTACCGCTCTGGGTCCCCCGAGTCGTGGATCATCTATCTTGGCCTCGAGTATAAAATCTTCGGGATCGGGACCCATTCTTGGATCAAACTCGTCACGCTTCCTCTTCTTACTTTTCTTTTCAGTATCCAACATGTTATCATGCATTTTGTGATCCAGTGTCATTATGTGACGACTAAACGTGCGTGTTGAATTTGAATAAGGCGAAGAATAAAGCAAACAACCTCTTGCATCCACTTGGTCACCTTTAACGGTGCCAACCAGCCCACCCTTGGTGGGGAACTTTACACAAGAATAATAGGTGAAGGACGCAGCCTCGAATTTGTGCTCAAATGGCCTCCCGAGAAAGCTATTATAGGTGCTCGGGAGGTCGATTACAAGGAAATCTAGGAGCCTAGTGTTCTGACCTTCTTATCCAAGGTGGATACGAGCTCACGCATGCGGACCATGCCCGAGGGTTTGATCGTCGATTTAAAGCCCTTCACATCAGTATGATCGTGACAAGTGATGTATGCTTCAGAATCCCCGAGTTGGTCTAGGGTCTTTTTAAACGAGAATGTTCTGAAGGCCCCGTCCGGCAAAGATCCTAAGATCTGATCGTCCCCATGATATTGGCCTTATGACCAATGTGTCATGTTCGGGTACACAACTCCCGACTGTCTATTTCCCGAACTCAATTTCTGGTTTCTTCGGTCTGACCAAGATGGGCGTAAACCATTCTTTGAGCATTCTCCATTGCTGGCTTCCACCTTTGGGTGACGCTTTGATGAGTGAGGCGGAAGCCCCCATCGCAAGGGGCGAGATGGTGTGGATGACGCGACCTCGCATGTACCCTCCGGTATGGGTGGCGCAGGCTGGGCTTCTGTCGACCCTATCCGCGGCTCTCTTCTCCCGACTCGACCCGGGTTGGCGGTCATGCCGCCGACCTTGCCCTCCTCTCGGTTATGCTCGAGGATTCTTGACAAACTCATTCGGCCGACCATCTTCATAAAAGCTTCCAAATCGCTTCAGATCTCGACACTCATTTGGTGTAATGTCCCTCTGGTCATGATAAAGGGCAATACTTGTTCGGGTTTTGCGGCTTTTTGTCTTTCATGGGGAGGGTGCTCGCAACATGTCTAAATCCCTGGATCTGGGTATAAACGTTACTGTGTCATCACCAAATGGACTTCTCAAATGGTTTGAAGGCTGCGGGTGTCTTGTAATGACCCCCGATTTTCTTGAACCTTTCTTGGGCTCTGCGACTTCCTTTGTCTCTAAGAGGGTGCCCCAAGAACTCCATGGTATGGATGAGGTCGCTGGCCCTTTTCCCTCAAATCGACGAAGTTAGTCGGGTAGTCGGGCGGTCATGCGCCACCATAGCTTGTTCTCTTCCGAGGCCGACATCGCCTCAAAGAATTGGCCTCGGTTCCCCAATGGGGCTCGCCTTCAATGATAAGTCTATCGATCCTCTCAACATAGGATCGATCCGACTGCCTCCCCCGACGACATGTTCATGAGCCTCCGCCTTTGTCGCAGGTGCCCGTGGCGCCTATCATCGTGAGATAGTGGCCAAGAATAATCGAGCTGCTTGTTTGAAAGTATCAATGGGAGACGGCAATGGGAAGTAATTACACGCTGGCATGGTCGCCGGGCAAATGGAGAAAAGCCTACACTTTATCGTGATCTCGATGCCCCCATTGAGGCCATATACGATTGTACTTTGCCATATGAACTCCGGGTCCCAGATTTCGTAGAAGCGATTCAAACCCATATCTTTGATTTTCCTCTGGCAAAGTGCCAGAGTCGCATAGTTCCTGAGGCGAATCGGACAAAGTCAGTCGATGTTAGACCTGCACGGTCCATCGCAGTTCTTTTACTTTTTCCAGCGGTTTGTTGGGCCGGCCCTAGCTAATGCAGCACACTGCAGGCGTCGCCTTGTGCAGCCCCCCCGCCGTGACCCATGGTGGTATGCCGAATGTCTCGGCGATCCGCCGTGAATGTCGAGGGCCATGGCAAGATCTCTTTCCACCTGCTCATCATGGCGTGGTTGAGAGTGAGCCTCTCGCCCCGCCCCTCATGAGGGCCTTACGGGTCATTATTCCGAGGCGGGTGAATACACTATTCGAACCCGCTGGTCTATCCAGGGCCCGGTGGTTCCAAACGATGGCAAGTTTGGCCGCGTTGTACGCCAGTTGGCCCGTGGACCGTCCATTTTCCGTCATAACACATTTACCTTTGGAGGTTCCGGCATCATGGGCTGTTTTCTTGGCTGGGGGTTGTTCCTCCTCAACGCCGAAATTGAGACTTTTCTTGTTGAGGATGGCCATCACTGCTTTGGCATCCTCCGGTGTTTGAACAAGATTCCACCATCAGGGAACCATCACGCCTGCCCGATGGGTGGGTTGAGAACTCAGTGAAACCTCGACGCCATCACGAACGTCGGTTTCATTCCCGATTACCACTTTCCCCTGGTTGGTTGCCATTTTGTTTTTCTTAGAGTTTGGAAAGTGAGGTCTCCTTGAGAATTGTTGAAATTTCTCAAGAAATGTATTCCCACAGACGTGCGATTGTTGTAACTGGGTTTTTATCTACTCGGTTAAACAATAATTATTATGATATTTCAAGATGATATTAAAATCCTATTCTAAATTAATCCAATTGATTAATAATAATCAATCCCAAATCAATCCATTATTAATTTATTCTCCATAAATATTAAATCTAACTCAGATTTAATCAACCAATCTGAATCCCAGATGAATCATAATCATAGCCCCATATCGATTAACTTGAACCCTGCAATAAATCTATATTCAATCAACGAATCAAACACATTCTCCTTCAATGTCTGGATGTCTATTCAATAACTTTAATCAAGATGATTTTAAATCATCAATTTGATCATGTATCATTTTGTTTATATGATTTAGATTACATGGTAAATATTGGTGATTTTCAAATCACCAATCATAATCACGATATGTACTTGATAACCCCAACCATTTGATTCCAAGTTCATCAAGATGGACTCTGGAGGACTTTATCTTCCACTAACTCAGGATATCAACAATTCCTCCATGATGGATACAGAGCAGATCATAGTGTTGAGGACCACACTTCAGAGATGATGACTTGCAGGTCCTAATCTATATTCAGAGAGGAATGATCAGACTGGATGAAATATCTGATATAATTACTAATCGATATTTAACCAAGATCATGAGCTGACTTAACCTGAAACCATTAAGGATCAAGTCTGTTTTCAAATCTGATGAAATACCATCCAACCCAAGATTTTATATTTTCCACCCAACCTGACTGAATAATGAACCCAATGATAACCACAGATACAGGAGCTCCCCACCCAACCGATCCAAACTTAACCCAGAAAACCCCATCCTGGATCCAACCAATCCCTAACTGAGAAGACTTATTGTCGAGTCCTGGTCCAATCATCCCAATATAAACAAGAACTTATTCCAAGAACCAATGAATAACCATCATAAAACAAACCTAAATCTCTGTGTCTTCTAAACTTGCCATATTTGATTGATGACAACTCCTGGAAGAGCATCCTGATGGATGATAGACCCCAAACCAAAGAGATAACCCAACTTGCGCCATTCTTTAATGGATTGATTTGATGAATTGATGGATCTGATCAGGTTTTTAAACAAATCGATTTAGATATTCTGGATAATGGTACATTATTCAAAAAGTCAATCTTCAATTTCAATCGCTGATTTAAAGTGCATTTTTAATCACAAGGTTCTCATCATGCAAAAAATGGATGATATATGATACAAGATAGAGACTGATAGATGATAATACTATTAATGGGAGTGGAGACATCTAATACTAAAATAAAGACCATCAAAGTTTCATCCTATTAATTGATTTCAGTTTATGTTTGAGGAAACACTTTTATCCCAACTCTAAACTCTTGAACCCAGTTTTGACAATTAGATTGATTGAATTTACTATAATATTTGACTAATTTGTTTTAATCCATCCCACTTTAATTTTAAAATTTTAAATTTAATGGATCCATGACTTGTTGAATTTTAAGTCTGCCACTTAACTGGAGACCTTGGGTTCAATTAGTAATCAAACTGATTCACATTATCGGGAAATTATCATTTCATCCATACGAAATGCCATCAATAAACTTATCATTAATGTTTTTTAAAGTATCAAACAAACCATGGACAGATTCTAAAACGCTGATTCTTATAATTCAAATCAATATAACTTTATGTCCAAATCTGACGTGCATGAAATGAACCTGAGCTGTGATTGAATCACTGATCTGTCCATGAATTTTGAAAAGTATTATCTAACTTATTTCATCTGATTCTTCAATATAAAACCAACCTCCTCAAAGGATCCCATTTAACCAATCATATGAACGAACCATATCAGGATCAATCTTGATTTTATGCTGGTAGATAGTTTGTTTATAAATCTATTTTTAATACCATGGATTGTTTTGCATTTGAGATCATATTTTTGACTGGATCATGGTCTTCCCATCCACTATTTTCAAGAATTTGAATCACACGACTTTTCTTTATTTTTTCACTTCTGGGTCAGTTTCCTGACTTTATTTAACTTTATTCCAGATTTATTAACCAGACCAAAGAGTTATATGTTTATTCCAGAACTCTGAACTGGAGATCCATGGAGAATTGGATGGATTTGATCAAGATACCTGAATCAAAAGTAGACTTTGACGCCAACTGCAGGTTTCTTCCCACAACACTTTATCTCCAACTTCCATCCATGACTTTTACAACACTGGAAGCCTATTGATATTTGCATGGAGGCCCTCCTTGACCTTATATAAGAGTTTATCCTCCCAATATATCCAACCCCCAGACCAATTAACTCAACTAAAATCATTGTATATAAACTTTTATATTTAAACCAAACGAAAGTATGCTTACTAAAATTTCTATGCTGGTTTGATCCTTTCAAGAATCCAGTTGAAGAGAGCATTCAAACTTGAAAAGGAACCAATATCAAATTTGGAAAATCCAGAGGAGTTTGATAACTCCAAAGAGATAATTCAACTCATCAATGAACTGGAGCCAACCAAAATTGATCGATATTCAAATCATCCAAACCAAAAGGATATATATATTCACTAACCCCAAAAACAATTTGATATAATCTTGATATTGAACAAACCAAAATCATGATGATCCAATCAACTCAATATATTCCTGCTATATTGATGATAAAAGGAATTAATCCATCTGATAAATTTTTATTGTTTTTATATGAAAATCTGTTGAGCTGAACTACCTATCCTGAACAGATTCTGTTTTGGATCCCAGGACATCCATTAATGTTGGTGTCCTGCTTGCTTGAACAAGAAACTAATATTTTAAAACTTTGTTTTATCAGGAGAAAACCCACAGGCTGATGGAAAGATCTCATCTTTTCCCAGTGATTCATGGATGGGAACATCAAGAGAGTTGCCTCAAACAAAAGACAAATCATGATCATGACTTCTCAACAATTAAATCTCAAAAATAATTAATCAATGATTCACACCTCATTGATGTTTCTTCCATTATCTTGATGATTGACCTTTGCTGTTGAGCTGGAATGCAATGATGGAAGTTGTAAAGAAGGAGGTTATCAAACTCCTTGGCGTGAGGATGATCTATCCCATTTCAGACAGCAAGTGGGTCAGCCCCACTCAAGTGGTTCCTAAGAAATCAGGAGTTACCGTGGTCGAGAATCAAGCTGGAAAGTTGGTGCCACAAAAGTCCAAACCGGATGGCGAGTCTGCATTGATTACCGTAAGCTGAATACGATGACTCAGAAGGACCACTTACCCCTTCCATTCATTGATCAAATGCTCAAGAGACTCGCCGGGCACAGGTTTTATTGTTTCTTGGATGGATTCTCGGGGTATTTTCAGATAGCCATTGCTCCGAGAGGATCAGGAGAAGACCACGTTCACATGCCTGTTTGGCACGTTCGCCTACAGGAGGATGCCCTTTGGCCTTTGCAACGCACCGGCGACTTTTCAACGGTGTATGGTAAGCATCTGTTCTGAGTATGTAGGTAATATTATTGAGGTCTTTATGGATGATTTTAGTGTTTATGGGAATTCATTTGATCTTGGTCTTGAAAATTTGGTTCTCATTTTGAAAAGATGCATTGAAATTAACCTTGTTTTGAATTGGGAGAAATGTCATTTCATGGTAGAAGAGGGTATAGTTTTGGGGCATGTTGTTTCATTAAGGGGTATAGAGGTCGATAAGTCTAAGATTGAATTGATTTATGCTTTGCCTTACCCCGTAAGTGTACGGGAAGTTCGTTCTTTTCTTGGTCATGCAGGTTTTTACAGGAGATTTATTAAGGATTTTTCCAAGATAGCATCCCCGTTGTGTACGCTGCTGCAGAAAGAGAAGACGTTCGACTTCGATGAGAAGTGCAAGACGGCGTTTGATAAGTTGAAAGAGTTGTTGACCACCCCACCTATCATCCAACCACCAAACTGGGAGTTACCTTTTGAGTTGATGTGTGATGCTAGCGATTATGCGATTGGGGCTGTTTTGGGGCAACGAGTCGGGCGAGCTGCACATGTGATCTATTATACCTCGAGAACCTTGAATTCAGCACAAGCAAATTACTCTACCACCGAAAAGGAGCTTCTTGCTATCGTTTTCACCTTAGAGAAATTTCGCTCATACTTGCTCGGGTCCAAGATCATCGTGTTCTCAGATCATACAGCCCTCTGTTACTTACTTGGCAAGAAGGAGGCAAAGCCCCGGTTGATTCGATGGATTTTACTACTCCAAGAATTCGATTTGGAGATCAGAGACAAGAAAGGCGCTGAGAATGTGGTGGCTGACCACCTCAGCAGACTGATGAGAGATGAGGAGAAGTTGCCCTTGTTGGAGAGTTTCCCGGATGACCAGCTTCTGGAAGTATCGAAAGAGGAAGCACAAGCTGTGACACTGGGTGACACAGTGTTAGATCTGGCAAATTCTGGCACACTGGGTTACCCAGTGTCGAATCCTGCAGAAAACCCCCCATGGTATGCTGATATTGCTAATTACATCGTTGCTAAAGTTTTTCTTGCAGGTCTGACTAAAGCACGAAGAGACAAGCTGAAGAGTGATGCAAAACACTACGTTTGGGATGACCCGTGTCTATGGAAGCACTGCCCTGATCGTGTGATTAGGGGATGTGTCCCGGATACGGAATTCAACTCAATCTTGTCGTTTTGCCACTCCTATGCCTGTGGAGGTCACTTTGGTTCGAAACGCACAACCCATAAGGTGTTGGAGAGTGGCTTCTATTGGCCATCACTGTTTCGGGATTCCCACCTTTTCTGTAAGTCTTGTGACAGATGCCAAAGAACAGGTAACCTTTCCCGACTTAATGAAATGTCCCAAAACCCTATTATGAGTTGTTAAATTTTTTATATTTTGGGCATGGATTTTATGGGACCTTTTCCTTCTTCTTATGGTCATATGTATATCTTGCTTGGTGTTGATTATGTGTCGAAGTGGGTGGAAGCAATGGCCACCCGAACTAATGATTCCAAGGTGGTTGCAGGTTTTGTGAAATCTAACATATTTGCCAGGTTTGGGATTTCGAAGGCCATCATTAGCGATCGAGGCACACACTTTTGCAATCGGACAATCGAGGCCCTGCTTAGAAAATATGGAGTGGTGCATAAGTTGTCTACAGCTTATCACCCACAGACGAACGGGCAAGCCGAGACGTCCAACCGCGAGATCAAGTCAATTCTGGAAAAGACGGTGCAGCCGAATCGCAAGGATTGGAGTGTTAGGTTGGACGATGCTCTTTGGGCATATCGAACGGCATACAAAACGCCAATTGGTATGTCTCCATACCGTCTGGTCTATGGTAAGGCGTGCCACCTCCCAGTTGAGATACAACACCGTGCATATTGGGCAATCAAGAAGTGTAATTGGAATTTTGATGAGGCCGGAGTGCATAGGAAGCTACAGTTACAAGAGCTTGAGGAGATACGCCTCGACGCGTATGAGAATGCACTAATTTACAAGGAAAAGACGAGAGCCTTTCATGATGACAGAATTGCTAGGAAACCGTTTAATGTTGGAGATAAAGTGTTGCTTTATCACTCTCGACTTAAATTGTTTCTCGGTAAATTGCGATCTCGTTGGATAGGGTCATTTCTGGTTACTGAGATATTCCCACATGGAGCTTTAGTAATTCAAAGCTTTGAGAAGGGTAAGACGTTTAAGGTGAACGGGCATCAACTCAAGCACTATTTCGAAGGATTCCAACAAGATGATGTGGAGTTTGAGGTCGTGAGCGACCCACCAGCTATTTGAGAACGTCACCCGTCGAGCTAACAACGTTAAACAACAGCGCTTTGCGGGATGCAACCCGTATTTTAATTTCTGTTTTTTTTATTATTTTATTTTATTTTATTCTGTTTTTTTTTTTTTTTAGTCGTCTCCTTCACCTATTTTAGTCTCACTTGTTGCAGGTTCTCTACTTGAATTACAATGGAGGTTCAGACTTTAAATGGAGAAGTACAAATTTAATTGAGCAGTGTGGGGGGTACCTTGGGCTTGTGGAGGGGTACTTTGAATTAATTAATGCTGAAGTGGACTAAAGGGAATTGGGCCCAACTCAAATACGGTGAAATACATTTATAAGCCCAAAACTTCCCTCAGTCAAAAACCCACCCCCTTTTTCACCCACGGTCAAAATCCCTTTCTTCCCCCCACAAGCAGGCATCGTCCCATTTCCCTCACCATCACTCCGCCACCATCAGTGCGCCCACACACCGCCGCACTCCAAGCGGCGCACCCACGCGTCGCCACTACTCAGAGCAACGCGCCACTTCGCATCTCCTCCACCTGCTCGCGCATTCCGCGGCCATTCTGCACCGCGGCGCACCACTCCACCAGCGCGCTCAGCGCGTCAAGGTCCTGTTCCCGTCGCCCAACACCCCTGTTCTCATGGACACCAGAGCAAGCTTTTCCCGCGGCCCGCTTTGGCCCGAATGCGAACCCGGTCAGCAGCTCAACCACCACATTGATCAGGTTGTCTCATTTCATGTCGTGCATTTCCCTATCTTGCTTGTTGTTTTGTTCTATATTGCTTGGGGACAAGCTTTATTCTAAGTGTGGGGGGGGGAATCGGGACTTGAGTTGTGTTTTGTTTTGTAAATATGTGGCTGATTTTTGTGATTTGGTCCTGTTTTGTGGCTGTTTTTGTTTTTGTGCTGTTTTTTTATTTTTCTTGCTGATTAGTAGTATGGTGTGGTAGGTTTTTGATGTTGTTTTGATATGGCTGTGTGTGAATGATTGAGTGGTAATGGAGATGTTGATTCGCGATGATGAGTCGAGTGTTATGTGTTTATAAATGTGATAGGATAGCATGGTGGTATTTTTTGGAGCCTCGGTTAAATTCGCTTTGACTAATACATGTGAAGGTTGTGAATAGTTGAAGATTTCATGAGGGAACCCTTTTTGTGTTTATGATAGTAATTGGTGAGTTGGTGAGTGGAGTTGTTGAGTTGTGCTTTGACCCTTTGTATTTGAAGTAGTCTAATTAGGTGGTTTGATGAATGATGCATGCATAGTGTACCCCCTAAGGTTGGAACATTTTTGTGTGGAATGGAGAAATGGTGAAGTTGAAGATTTGTGTGAAAAACAATAAGCCGGTACAGCTGCCCATTTTTAGGGGCTCGTTTTCTAAAAAAAAAAAAAAAAAAAAAAAAATTTTGCAAGCTAAAGCCTAACGATGGAGTGAAGTTGCGGTCTTGCGTTTGAAAAAAAAAAAAGAAAAAAAAAATCTTTCTTGCAATTTTGCCTACTTTCCGGTTCGAACGTTCATAATGGAAACAATTAGAGCTAAAATCCAAAAAGTAGAGTGGTCTTCTGAGACCTTGAGAAAAATAAGGGATAGAAATACACTAGGTTGTAGAGTTTGTCGGAACTACCTAAGTTAGATGGAGTGTATAATGAGGGGGTCAAAGTATGGCGAGGGGCTAAACAAATCAATGAATTGAGGACCTATCGTAGATAATTCTGGGATTTTAGTGAAAACCTTCG
Source organism: Stenogyne calaminthoides (assembly GCA_037126765.1). Lineage (NCBI taxonomy): Eukaryota > Viridiplantae > Streptophyta > Magnoliopsida > Lamiales > Lamiaceae > Stenogyne > Stenogyne calaminthoides. The sequence goes on from JBBCBC010000001.1 coordinate 14,554,109, forward strand.
GTAATTCGTGATTCTTAATTGTGATAGTCTTAGTCCGGAGTTTTGTGAGTACCACTTTACTTGAGTATCATGTCTTGTGTGTTGAGAGGACCTGAGCGAAATTATCGGCTTCTCCATTATTGCTCGGTTGATGTGTTTTACTTGAGGACAAACAAAAGTTCAAGTGTGGGGTATTTGATAGGTAGCAAAATGTGTATGTTTTTAATATGATAGAGTGTAATTTATTGGGCTCATTTATGTTAGAATGACATGTTAGATTACTTATATGTGATTTGATCAAACAATTCCGCACTTGATCGTTTTGTGTGTTTTTAAGTATCTTTAGGTGATTTTTGAAAAAAATTATTGGATTTGAATTGGTGTTTTGTTCTGCCCCACACCTGGGCCGACCCAGTGTAGGCCCATGTTCCAACAATTTAAGAAGAGTCCAGCGTGTATTTTTTATATGGTAGAGATTTGGTCCAAGGAAAGTGATACGGAGAAGATTTGGTCTTGAGATATTTATTCGGCAAAAGCTGACCGACTTAATTTAAGTGATTTGGAAGAAGTGGGCCGCGTATTTTTAATCACCAAGTATATTTCATCAAGAAAAGGGGGCACGTATATTATATATAGGAGATATTAAGAGAGAGATTGAGGAGAGCAGGCAGGAGGGCATTACGATTGGAGGGAGATAAGGGGCAGAAGGTTCGAAAAAGTGAAGAAAACGACTAATTAAAGTTTGTTCCGTTTTTAATTATTTCGCTTGAATTGAAATTACCGTACAGTTAATTGTGTTTATTAGAGGCTAAACACTTTTATCCCAACTCCGGGAATTTCTGAACCCATGTTTTAATGTGATTATTTAATTCGAGACGTTTACGATATTTGATTTTGGGATTGTTTAATTTATCTGATTTAATTTCTTGCGTGTTTGAATTAATTAATTTAGACTGGTCATCTAGGTTAATTGTTTAAATATGCTTGTTAAGTCTAAGCATGTAATCCGTGTAACTGTTATATGTGGAGACTCTTGGTAACAACTAGTGGGTTCACTAGGGTGAATTAAATAAGATTCTTACGGGTCGCGCTAAGTGTAATTGGGTTAAATCTACGGGCTAACCTAGACTGCTTAATTAAAAAGGTTTTCTTGAAGGAACATCTTTTCATTTAAATAAACTTAAGGGATAGGACCGGGAAATCGAAGCGCTTTTGATTCCTGAGGGACATTAATCTTGAAATCGAATAAAGTAAACGTTGAGGTTAAATTAGTCGTGTTAACATGGGGGATGAATGAACCGTGAGTTGAGGTATTTAATTCTCATTGATCTTGTCCATTAATCTTTAGTGTTATTATTTTTAATTGTTTCATCTTATTTAATTAGTTCGCTATTTTATTTTTCTCTTAGTATAAAAATCCAAACCAACCCCCTCCCCCCCTTTGTGTGTTATCTCATTAATTCATCAATTATAATAATTTCAATAATCCGTGCTCCCTGTGGATCGACTCCGTATTATCGCTTCTACAAGTTAGTAGGATAGTCCGGGTTATTATAATTTATTTTTGTCGCACCTCGACAGTGCAGCCAAACGGCATGGCCGAAAGCGTGTATATTTGTCCTTTATAGCGGTTTGACTTTGCAGCGCCGAATCCCGCATTGTCAGCTCCGTACGTACGTGTCTAGTTCTCATTGGTTAACAAGTACACTTTTTTAGTATTTGTTCTACCAACTAAAGTTGACATTCTTCTTGTTCTGATTAACAACGTATGACCTGGTGTAACATCAGTTGACACCTGGTTTGAGCTGACCTGATCAAATAAAACTGATCAGTCTACCTGATAGAGTCTTTGGTGCAAGTTGTCTTAGCTCAACTAGCAGACTCGACTGATGTAGGTCTTCTGGTCTTCTGGTCTTGATATTTTGGTAGTCATCTGATCTTCAGGTCTTCTGAACTTTGAGCTTCATGTCTTCACTTGATCATCTGACTTCGTCTGGTCTTCTGACTTGACTTGTCTTCTGACCTCATCTGGTCTTCTGATCTTCTGACCCCATCTGGTTTTCTGATCTTCTGACCTCATCTGACCTATACATATATAGTTCCCCCTCAATATGTGATCTATCATTTACATCAGTTGTTTATACATTTTAGCTGGTCATCCTATCCTGATTCTAAGTCATCAGTCAGCTAACAGGTCTGACTGGTCCTATTATAAACTATTTTGGAACTTCCATCAAAACTTAATACAAATTTCCCAACAAGATCGCACACCAATCTCCATTGCATCATCAATATCTCATTCTTGATGATCCTTGATCGGGGCTATTTGAGAATCATGTTTAAGTCATCTGAGTTCTCTTAACCTCAATGGCAGCAATGACTCATGGAAACACTTGTATGAATAAATGCAAACAATCAAACATAATATTAAAACAAGTGTATTGTCATACATTAATATTAATTGAACTATAATATTAAATCAAACTGAATATCATCGAGTATTATGTCCTTACAATAGATTGTCTCTAGGACACTAACACTCACAATTTGACTTTGAGTCTTATGGAGATTGCGAATCTTGTCTCAAGGGCAAGATGATCAACAAACCTTTTTTTTGGAAAAGAAGTGTGTGCCAAAGAAGTTCTAGAGCTGATCCACAACAATGTGTGTGAACCATCGCCCACTCTAACTAGGGGTCACTTCGGATACTTCATCACTTTTACTGATAATTTCTCAAGATACGGATACGTGTATCTTATGAAACACAAATTCGAATCTTTTGAGAAATTCAAAGAGTTTAAGGTTGAAGTAGAGAAGTAATCCCACCGTGAAAGTTGTTGAATGCTCCCACTGATTCCTTGTAATGTTGCTTTGACAAGATATCAGTCTCTTTGTTAATTTGTTGTTCTTGAATTTCTTCAAGTTCTATTAGCTTACGACCTTGTTCCTTAAAGACATAGTCTTCTTCGAGGAACTTGGTCTGCCTAGAAACAATCACTGATTGTTTCTCAGGTAGATAGAAGTAATATCCTTTAGTTTCCTTAGGATATCCTACAAAGTAACCCTTTTCAACTTTGGATTTCAACTTGTCGGTAAGCATTCTTTTCACAATCACGGGGCAACCCCATGTTTGATATGTGTAAAAGTTGGCTTCTGGCCACACCATAGTTCATATGGTGTATGCTCAACCGATTTAGATGGAATCCTATTCAGAATGTAAATTGAGGTTTGTAATGCGTATCCCCACAAGACTGTCGGAAGAGAGGAGAAGCTCATCATGGACCTCACCATGTCTAACAGGGTTCGGTTTCTCCTCTCGAACACACCGTTCATCTGAGGTGTTCCGGGAGGAGTCCATTGTGACTGGATTCCATGTAACTTCAAGTAATCAATGAATTCATGGCTAAGTATTCACCTCCTCGATCTGATCGAAGAGTCTTGATATGTCCATATTACTGAGTTCCTCCAAGAGATAACCGTATCTAATGGGCGGATTACGATTCCTAATTGACTTACGGAGCTGTGGTTGTGCAGGCTGTACATTCTGATCGTGAAAATTTTTTGGTCCATCGATTTCATCAATGTCCGGAGAGTCCTCAAGAGCTACACTTTCAGATGCCTCTTGGGAGTTTGAACTATGTTGTTCTCATTCAACCCATTTGGAGGTTCTTGCACTGACAAGCATACTCCAATTACGCTCCCACTGGCTGAAAGACGATCACCTAGTGAAAGAGATAAGGACGATCCTAATACTTATTCTGAAGCAATATCAGATATTGATTCAGGGAAGTGGCATGAAGCCATGAAATTCTAGATGGACTCGATGTACACCAATCAAGTCTGGGACTTGGTTGAGTTGCCTAAAGGGGTTAAACCCATATGTTGCGATTGGGTCTTCAAGTGTAAGACTGATGCAAATGGCAAAGTACAAACCTACAAAGCTAGGTTGGTGGCGAAGGGTTATAGTCAACGCAAATGCATTGACTATGATAAGACCTTCTCACCAGTTGCAACGATCATGTCCATTCGAATTTTACTTGCGATAGCAGCACACTATGATTATGAGATTTGGCAGATGGACGTCAAAACAACTTTCCTCAATGGAGACATTGATAAGAAGTGTTTATGACTCAACTGGAAGGTTTTATATCTAAGCTGAATTCTAATCTAGTATACAAGCTAAAGAGATCCATCTATGGATTGCAGCAAGCTTCTAGGAGTTTGAATATCCGATTTGATGAAGCTATCAAAGCCTTTTGACTTCATCAGAAACTCAGAAGATCCCTGCGTTTATCGTAAACGCAGCGGGAAGAATATTGTCTTCATAATCGTATATGTCGACGACATATTGATTTTGGGAAACAATATCCCGTTAATGCAGTCCATTAAAGATTTGTTGTTAAAGACCGTCATAATGAAGGGTCTTGGTGGAGTCTGCTACATCCTAGGGATCATGATCCACAGGGATAGATCCAAGAGGATGTTGGGGCTGTCACAGTCCACCTATGTAGACAAGGTGTTGAAGCGTTTTGCGATGGAGAACTCTAAGAGATGATCTCTATCAGCAAATCATGGGATAAAGTTATTTGTCCTTCTGTTGAAGCAGATATCAAGCACATGAAAGATGTCCCATATGCATATGCATTTGGGTCAATCATGTACGTCATGACTTGCACTAGGCCAAATGTGGCATACACTATCAACATCACTGGTAGATACCAACAGAATCCGGGTGAGTCTCACTGGATTGATGTCAAGACCATTCTGAAGTATCTCAGACGAACTAAAGAATGTTTTCTTGTCTATGGTGGACAGTCAGAACTGGTAGTGACTGGTTAAGCTGACACAAGTTTCCAATCCGACTATGATGATTATAAATCACAGTCAGGTTACGTTTCACTCTCAATAATGAGACGGTCAGTTGGAATAGTTCCAAGCAAAAGGACCGCAGATTCAACAACCGAAGTTGAGTACATTGCTATATCAGAAGCCTCAAGGAGACTGTCTAAATTTTATGGTTCTTAAGAGAACTAGGGGTAGTTCCGAGTGTCATTTATCTAATAAAGTTGTATTAAGACAACGTTGGTGCGAATGCGCAAGCAAAGGAACCGAGATCGGCAAACAGAAACAAGCATGTACCTACACTTATCATTTGATCCGAGAGATCATAAGGATAGGAGAAATGGAATTAAAATGTATTCCCACATACTTAATTTGGAAGATCATTTCACCAAAACACTGAGTGTTCATGTACACACTAGATATTTGATGGTCTAGGTGTTAGACATGTAGGTAATTGACTCTAGCCCAAGTAGGAGATTGTTAGTGTTAGTGTCCTAGAGATAATATATTGTAAGGACATAATACTCGATGATATTCAGTTTGATTTAATATTATAGTTCATTTAATAATAATGTATGACAATACACTTGTTTGAATATCATGTTTGATTGTTTGCATTTATTCATGCAAGTGTTCCCATGAGTCATTGTTGTCATTGAGGTTGTGATAACTCAGATGACTTAAGCATAATTCTCAAATGGCCCCGATCAAGGATCATCAAGAACGAGATATTGATGATGCAATTGAGATTGGTGTGCGATCTGCATCATACTCTTAGAGAGTGTAGTAAGATCTCACATACTACGAGATACTAGGTATCTCATGATGGATGCACAAATACCTTAGAGGGTATTGGTATACCCATCAGAGAAACTGTTTGATGTAGTTCCACTATATGTGTCTACGGGTGTCTCGGTTAGTGGGAGCGATGCGATACTCCTTTGACTTGAAGTCAATACGCACGACATGTGTGGAGTGATGAACTTTGACCATGATCAATGCTTGCACCCTTCCATGGGTAGATGCGACTTGGATTGGGTCCATCACGAAGTGCATGTGCGTGGTGGTTGAGCCAAGAAAATGATTCATTTCTCAAAGTGGATTTAGAGAGAATACTTATCTTCTCATCATAATTGGATCAAAGTCATCGGCCGATGCACGTCAACTTAGACTTTGTGGCTAAGTGTGACATACATGATCAATTAGTGATTAGAGATAGTATGATTAAGTTATTTGAATAGACATTTCATCATGTTCAAGACTTAATCAAGTATTCGCAAATGAAAGGAGGAAATCGTAATAGCCCATGTTTCAGTTACAGGTAGTTGCACGTTTCTCGCAGCGTACCTCATATATTGAGAATGTCTAATTTATTGTCTAGGGTTCAATTAAAACCGTTAGTTTGACTAATCGCTCGATATATGAGGGCCTATGGGTCACACAACAAGTAGTTCTCTTTTACGGATTATAGTTGGTTGATTAAATGTTAAATTGAATTTAATATTTAATTTATGGAGAATTAATTAATAATAGATTAATTTAGAATTAATTATTATTAATGTTTAATTAAATTAGATTTAATTAAATAGGATTCCCAATAATAATATATGGAATATTATTATAAGATTTAATATATATGGAATCAAATCCGTAGAGATTTGATATACATGGAAATTAAATTTGTAAAGATTTTATATATGGGAAATAAATCTAAGAGATTTATTTTATAAGATTAGGGATTTTATTTCTTAATCAGGTTAGCTTAAAATTTAAGTTGGGTCTTCCCTATATATATGAGCTCTTGGAAATTTACAAAAAAACGTTGATTCATATTTCTCCATAAAATCTAGAATATGATTTTTTCTAGCAAATTCCATCTCAGATTCAACGCTGGCAAATTTGTGCAAGTCATTGAACGAGGATTACGTGGATACCATAGTAGAGAAATATGCGTACGGTTTACTGTAAGATTTCTCTTTATGTTTATACGTATTCAATTATGCAATTACATGTTCGTTGTTGGTGAACTGTTTATTTCCGCTGCGCATGTATTACGTATTTACGTGCCTCTAAATTCCAACAAAAAAAAAGACAAATAACAAATATTTCAATTACAAAAGAGGTCAACCTAAAAACCTATAAAAAAATTAACAGAAGATAAATAATTCGTGAGAGTAAAAATATTAACATATTTAATTTTCAAAAACAACCTGCAAAACTATTTTAAAAAAAAATAGCAGTAATATGTGAGAGTAAGACCATTACCATATCAATATTCTTCAACTCTAAAAAAAAATTGAAATACATTATAAAATTCTAAAAAATTGTGAATTAAAACTAAATACAGAAATACATTATATAATCCTAACATATATGCATAACTGTAAATTTAAAAAAATACAAAAAATACATTATAAAATTCTAACCTGCGTAACTGTAAAAAAAAAATATACAAAAATACATTATAAAATCCTAAGTAGAAGTACAACCGTAAACAATAATTCAATTAATAACTCAAACTACTTACCTCAATACTCTATGCAATATAAAATAATAAAATTAGATTAGATAGAACATATTAGAAGAAACTCTTCCACAACTAATTCAACACTCAAATTACTTATGTCAATACTTCATGCAATATAAAAAAACTCCATGCAATATACAAAATAATTTTACAATTGCAATAAACATTCATAACCAATTCATACCTCAAATTACTTACTTCAATACTTCCTGCAATATAAAATAATAAAATTAAATTAAATATACAATAAAAAATTAGATTAAAAAATTCATAAGATAAAAAATGAATTCATAACTCAAATTAATCTCAAATTAATATATATATATATATATATATATATATATATATATATATATATATATATATATATATATATAAAACGTGAATATTAATCACTATGAACAAATTTGAAGAATTTTATTCACAATCAATTCAACATTCAAATTATTTATCTTAATACTCCATGCAATATAAAAAAGCATCATGCAATATAAAAATTATTTGCGCTTGTTTTTGTCTTTAGAACTGCACATACTATATATACTAATTGTTGGGGGCGTGAATACTAATTGTTGGGACAATATACGCATACTAACTGTTGATTAATCATATATATAAAGATATATATGGGCAAGCATATTTTAGCGTGAATATATTAAAATTTTATTTTAAATAACTTTTAATGAGATTGCACGATTTTGAAATGAAATAATCTGGTTGAATTGGGCTTTTCGTAGATTAATGTGGTTTCGCCACATAAACTAAAATAGGTTTACCAATATATAGTATTAAGATATTCACATCGCTGATTGTTGAGGGAAATTAATAAATAGATTATTCTCGACCCTCTCTACAAGCTCGAGCTTTTAGATGAGACGGAATTCTCTCATGGTATCAGAGCCCAGGTTGTGGGTTCGATTCCCGTGGAAGCACTCCACCCATTTAAATTGTCCACTCTGTTGGGCCTCCTCTCCAGAGAGCAGAGGCAACTATTCGGTCCACGAGTGAGGGGGAGTGTTGAGGAAAATTAAATAAATAGATTATTCTCGACCCTCTCTACAAGCTCGAGCTTTTAGATGAGACGGAATTTTCTCACTGATGAACCTTGTTCGCCTAAAATTAATTTTGCAGCCGATAAATCCCATACATCTAAATTTACCTTTTTGCATTTAAAAAAATTGTGTACACCTATATTAACAATCACATATAGATGTTATTGTTAAAAAAATCACATATGATATTGATTATAATAATAATTTAATTAATTAATTATAAAGAATATTTGAAATCATATTAATTGGTATTCGTTTTGGTCATACTATATACAATCATTGCGAACAAAATATATAGCTGGAAAATAAAAGTGGAATTTTTTTTTTAAAGACAAAAAAAATTCGTATAAGACGGTCTCATGTATGAGACGGGGTACATTTTAGCACAAATCAACACTCACTCCTTCAAAGTGTTAAAGTGTCACTGTTCACATTATACCCCGTCTAACGTGAGACCGTCTCACGCAAGGTGCCTCATTTAAAGGTATATTAAAAGATAAACCACAAGTTGAAAAACAAATAGAAGATGAAAAGGAATATTTGAAAAAAAAAAGTAAAAATTAATAAAAATAAATAGGATAAACTATATTATTTTAATTAATAATGGAGAATTAAAAAAAACGCACGTCAATTACTTTGGAATATATATTTGATCTAAAATAGAAAAAAGATTAAAGTTTAAGATATTTGACCTAATTAATGAAATGAGATAAAATATGGAATACATATAAATATGGAGATTGAATTAAGTAAAGAAATTAATTAAATAATGGTGGGAACCTTGTATATATGGAGCGTCAAATAAGTAATGGACATATAAGTTTGTTTCCACTTACGGGCATATGATCAAATTCGATAATAACATTTAAATGAGACTTTTTGAGAATGTGACACATCATCAAAATGAATGAGAAGATGACACGTAAGCAGAAAAAACTCTTTATTACTAATATAGAGGGATAACTGTTATTAAATTGTTGTTTCAATCTCTAAGGGGTGTTTGCAACCTCTAAATAATAGGTAGAATCACTTATTTGAAAAGTAGGTGTGACCCAACTTTTTCAAAATTTAAGTGCTTCTACCCTTTTAGTAGTGCTTGCAAATAAGGCCTAAATAAAAAATAAAAACAACACATTTAAAATAAATAATAATTCTTAAAATTCCATCATAAATTACTCTAAAAAAAAGTTCCAACAGAGTATTACTTTTTATTTGAAAATTATTATATTTTTCAAGTCAAACAAAATATATACTAGAGACGGTTTCATAATTTTTTTATATCGATATTTGAATTACTCATTTTGTTTGTGCAGATACATCTTATTTGATCGTCCTAATTATTCAAGTACCGGAATGAGTGAATAACGTGCTAATTATATCGTAATTTGTTACTTCCTCCGTTTCATATTTATTTGCACAGTTAGTGTTTTCTCGTGTTTTAGCGAGTAAATTTTTTATTAATATTTAAAATAATAAAGTAATTTTTAAAGAGACATATAATAAAAGAGAGATAAATCTATCATACAATTTCTTAAAAGTCACTTTATTATTTTAGGAGGAGCTTGGTTTGTTGTAAGGAATGAAAATATGAATGGATATGATAGTAGTGTGGAATGGAATGAGTGTGCTCCATAAAATTATGATGTTTGGTAGATGATTTGAGATGATTAATTTTATTGAAAATGTGAGATAAAAAATATTGTCAAGGAATAAAAGTCATACCTTCCAATTTTGGGAGGAATGACTAATTCCTTAGTTTTGGTATATGATTACACTATTCAAGGAATGAAACTCATCTACCAAACGCATATTTTTAATTCAATCCGCATTTCTCACCTTGAAACCTCCCAACCAAGCATACCCGAAATACTAATAAACAATTTGATCGTTAAAACACGAAAGAAAAGACAGTGTGCAAGTTATCATGGAATAGAGGGAATATTTTGTTTACGGTAGACTGACAGTAGTGAAAAAGTGAAAATTGAGCGTTTTGAAATAAAATGAGAAATCGACATACTGATAGCAGTGTAGAATTGAAAATTGAGTGTTTTGAATAATAAAATGGGAGAAAAGTGGAGGATGGGGATGAGTTAATGTTTACAAAATTTGTTATTTGTTTGATGTTAATAAGTTAAAGAGTGTCACTAAACACGCCCCAATTGTTAAGTATATTTCAATAAAATTTAAAAATTAACATGCATTACTAAACACATTCCATTTATTTCATATTGTATCCTTCCTCTATAAAAATAGAAAAATAACAATTTTCTACATTTTCTTTTCTCATGAATATTTCTCTCCTAAAAAATTATTTGGTTCTTTCGAATTCGTTAATTTTTTATTGAAAAATTCTTAAAATTTTAAATAAAATTATGAATATATTATTAAAAAAAAGAAATTATTTTTTTTCAAACATATATAAATTCAAAAAATTAATTAGAAAAGAAAAATCTTCAAAATTATTAAAAAGCTAAATATAAAATAAAAATATTAAAAATATCAACTAAATTTTAAAAGATATTTAAATTAAAAAAACTGAAAACGTTAAATAAAATCTATAAAATATTTTAAAAAATCAACTAATCTAATAAATAATTAAATAAAAAAAATAGTAAACCTGAACAAAATCTGGAAAAACTATTTAATTATATTAAATTTATTTTTTTAATATTTTATTTAATTTTAATTTGTTTTCAATTTTTTTAGTTTTACTTATTCTTGACGATTTAGTTGATTTTTATAATATTTTAATTTAATTTTTTTTCTATTTTTATATGATTACTTTAATTTAGTTATTTTAGGGGATATATATTTTTTTAATTATTTTTAGATTTTAATTTAATTTTTTTAAAAATTTCAATTATTTTTTCATATATAAATTTTAAAAAAAAATTAACAAAAATAAAGAACTATTTAAAGCGAAAAAAATTTAAAGGACTAAAATCAAAATAAATAAAACTTAAAAGACAAATAATACCCCATATTTATATAGGGTAACTTAATCATTTTACATATATCTATTTTTGTCTTTAAACTTTAGACAAAAACTCATGAGAAAATCTCATTTACCCGTTTTGACTCTTGGTCCAATAAACTAAAGTGTCTAATTTGCCCTAATTCCATCTCTTTTGCCCCTCTCTTCTCGTTGCTTCACTAATTTCCCCTAATTCCATCTCTTCCCGTTGCTTCTCTCTTCACGCTCTTCGTCTGCTTTGTTCTGTACGTCGTCGCACAAGGTTGCCGGCGTTTTTAGCTTCTCCCGTTGCTTCTCTCTTCGTCGGCGTTGTCGCACAAGGTTATTCTTCAGTTTTTACTTTTCAGAATATCGTCCTCTACCGGTTGGTCGTCTCTCTCCCCTAATTTCGCGCTTCATCTCTTCCTCTACCAATTGGCCATCTCTCTCCCCTACTTTCTTTGGTTTTGTCGAAAAACAGAGTATCAGCACATGAGGTTAGTGTTTATTGTAAATATGAATTCGTATATTTTTGTTTTGATATGTATTAATTCGAATACCTTATCTCCTTTTTCGGCTGATTTTTTTTTTCACTTTTCTGTTGCGAGAAGTAGTGTATTTTGTTGCGAGAAGTAATTTAGATCCAATTGTATTTTGATTGGGTAGAATGCATAAAGTATTGATAAATTGTTTGTTGGATTCTTTGTTTGTGGTAATAGCTAATTGATATGGATGCAAAGTGTTGGTGTTTGTTTGGTTTATCTTTGTTTGGTAGATTGAATAATTAGTAGCTATTACTCGAATAAATTGCAGCTTAGGGAACAAATGGTTGCTACTTGGTTGAGTCAATATGTTTAACTATTTTTGTATTTGTGTCGTAGACATAGCCATGAACTTGACAGGTTAGAGTAGTCGCTAATTTTATATTCTAACATTTTTTCTTATGGAAGTTAGTTTTTTGGTTTCAAAAGTTGAAGCTATGAGAATTTTACAGATGGTATGTTCAAAGGAATATACAATGGGAAGCAATATCATGTGGTTGGTATTGCCATTGTGCTCACTAGGGCTTGGACCGCCGGCGTTGATCGGATTATTGTAAATTCCGTGACCTACAACTCTTTTCAGCACTATATTTTGGTTTAATTGTACTATTTTGCAATTTATGTAATTTTTTTAAGGATTTCTATCTTGTTTCTAGGAAATAAAATGTTCAAAGAGAAATTTGGTTTGGTTTTAAAGGGATTCTTGCTTCAATATCAGATTTTTTTTATTTAAAAATTTCTGTAATATGCAAAGGAGCAAACTTGTACTCCTTCTTTTGAACTGGTGTTTGTAACTATTATGGATTTATGAGGAAATGAATTATCTTTTTAGGGTTGGCTAATGCGTGAACTAATTGAAAGTCGACATTTTCCATATTTTTCTTGAGCTGTTTGAAGCTGTCTATGTTGATTTTTTTTATATATTTTCACATTGTTTACAGAAGATCAGATCGAATGATGATGAAACGATTTCCAGTTTTCATGTGGGAGTTGATGCTTTTACCAAAGTAGATGTTAAAAGGTAAGAAAAATGTTTTATATTTTTTTAGATACTCCAGACAATAATTTTGATATTGTTGTTACTGTATAATTTGATAATGTTGTTGTATAATTTGATTTTTTGTTGATCTAACAACAATAAAGAGCATGCAAGAAAGCAAAAGCCTAAGGATGTAGAAGACGAAGATAATGATTTCGTTATATAAGATTATTTGTTTTCCCTATTTGTTTTTTTTTTTCGGACAAAGTTAGTTGTTAGTAGTTAGTATACATCAAGCACCCAAATACTCCACGAAATCATCAATCAACCTTATAACTCCTATGACTCCAAATTCGTTCCCAAAGGGAATCGAACCTGCGTCTCCCACTCAAATGAGGAGTCCAGTGGTCAGGTGGGCTAAGCCCCCTGGTTAGTTGTTTTCCCTATTTGTAACTGTATTGAACTTAATGCTTGCCTTTAGTTGATGTAGCAATTTTCTGTTCGATTATGATGCCAAAAGTAGTTCCAATACTTCTCACCTGATATTTTTTATACTCCTAATTTTTGTAGTGAGGGAGAAATTAAAGACAAACCTGCTAAAGAAAAGAAGCAAAAACCACATGTTAAAAGGTAAGAAAGAGGTGTCATAATTTTCTTATGATACTCTAGACAGTATATTTGATATTCTAGCTGTACTATCTGATACTTCACCAAACAATATGTAATTGTATTGAACTTAATGCTTGTTTTTAGTTGATGTAGCAATTTTATGTTCGATTATGATGCCAAAAGTAATTTTGATACATCTCACCTGATATTTTTGATACTCCTAATTTTTGTAGTGAGGGAGAAATTAAAGAAACCTTGGTTAACGGAGGTGGAAGCGGAGCTCAAGAGGAACAAGAAGAAATCGTGATTTTGCATTGATGTGTAAAGTACTTTTAGAGTTACTAGCTGCAATTAATTAGGTGATTGTCATAGATCAGATTGTAATCTCAGCATTCAATGAGAAAATATGTGAATTTTTTAGAGGTGATTTATTTTGGTGTATTGAATATTACTGTACTGGATTATTGGTGAATACTTAGTCAGGGTTTATTGGTGTTTTTTTCCATCAAAAGTGATTTCATTGAGGTATGATTGATTATAGACTATACTATATAAATTGATATTTCCAATATGATATATAATACTTCTAATTAGATTACTGACATTCTACAACTCGGTACCATAATAAATGACTTAAATGAGAACATTTATTACTGATTTTTTCGTAGGAACTATGATAATAGCAAACATGAAATGTATATTTCCGTCGAAAGATACTTTGATAAACATATATGTTTTGATACTCCTGACTTAATATTTGATATTTCAGGTTGTATTTTTGATACTCTTATACGTTGTACAATAATAAGAGCTTTTAGTCCAGATATTCAAAATAGGTATCACTGTACAATTTAATATTGTGCGACTCACTTGCCTGAATTATATCCTTCATTTTGATATACATATAAGACTTTGATACTCTTGACCATATATGTGGTACCGCATATGAGAATTTTGATACTCTAATACTCTGTACAATAATAAGAGATTCATGTTTCGATATTCAAAATATCACTAAGATTAAACACAACATTAAGCGTTTTAAATATGCAATTTGATTCATTGTCCTGAATTGCATCCTTTTGATAAACATATAATTCCCCTGATTAGATATTTGATACTCCAGATGAAAGTTTTGATACTCTAACAAATAGCAGAATCTTTTCAAGTACGAAAATTAGGGGAAAAAATAAATAAACTAGAACAATCGAACATTGGGAGTTTTGCTACTAATCTCATTTGATGCAACTGGTGTTCTTTTTTTTCTTCTGAATATGTCCTTTTATCCTCTTTTTCCTGCCATTTGTGGTCAAACGTGCAGGATCTAGAATGATAAAAATTCAAGGAAAAACTTATAAAAATTAACTTATTCTAATCTAAAAGTAGCAAAGTTACATATAAGTTCTGATACTCCTGACTTAATATTTGATACTTCAGGTGGTATTTTTGATACTTTATACACTGTACAATAATAAAAGATTATTGTTCAGATATTCAATACTGTGGTTTTAGTATGCAATATGAATCACTGGCTTGAAATTTATACTTTTGATAAACATAAAAGTTGTTTATCCTCTAGACCATATATTTGATACTCCATATGAGATTTTTAATACTCTTGACCATATAATCACTAGCAAAACACGTATCAGTTTTCCCTGTTTTGCAAATCTAGGAAAGAAAAATGAATTTGTTGTTTTCGATCATCTCTTGTTCATAATCAGAATCCTGTTATGTTGAAATAGCTTAACCCAATCAATTTTACATAACATTATACAATTGCTACTCTCAATTCATGCCCTAAAAGCTAGATTCTCGCTTCATCAATCAATTGAAAAAAAAAACTCAAAGTTGGACGAATTGACTGGCTACGACAAGATTCCAAATGGAAATCGAAATTCAATTCAAAACAAAATTCATAGCAATAAAAAATTGATCCAAACACATAAATAGCATACAAGTAAAATTGATTCAAACAATTAACTTAAGAACGAAATAGAATCACTTTGGTGCTACTATCTCGCTGCAATTTGTCCAGTCTGCGTCAATTTTTGCTACAATTTATGTGTTTTCCGCAGTAATTTCTCTCCCGCGTGCATTGCCTTCTCTTCCGTGTGCGTCGCCTTGGCCTTCATTTGGCCCATTAAGGGCATAAGCGGGTTTTCGTCCTATTATTACAATGCAGGCGGATTTTTTTGAAAATGGGTCAAGTGTGATACCTGTCTTATCTATGAAACCGTCTAACACAAAAGTGTCTGTTAAATTATGGGGTGTGTTTAGTGGCGCTCTTAGTTAAATGAAAGTTTACAAAACATTCTCTTCGTCCTAATTTAGATTTGTCATATTCCTTAAATGGACGTCCTAATTTAGATTGATCATTTCCCTATTAGGAAATAAAATAATTTTCTTTACAAAACAATACTCATTACAAACAATACTTATTTACATCATATGTCACTATACTACATACACTAAATTCACTTTACATCATTTAATATTAATAAATAATATTTTTCTTAAAATGGAATTGACATTCATATCCCTCCACCAAACCCACTTTACACTATTTAATATTAAGAAACAACATTTTTCTTAAAATTTGTGTCTAATTAAGGGTCCGCTTGGTATGACTTGGGAATAATAATAATGAGTATTATTGAGGGGTCAATTATTGGTTAGAATATGAACCATGGATATCATGTGAGGTTAGTTGAGTGAGTGAGAGTAATCAATTACTTACTTCTGTTTCCATTATTTGTGTATTAAAACTACCAAGCAATATCAATAGAAGTAATTTTTATTATCCAATTCTATTACCCCAATCAAACGGACTCTAAATGATCAATTTAAATTAGAGCAGAAAGAGTATAAGATGCAAATAAATAAATCAATATTTAGATCCATATTTCAGCAATGAGTGGGTCTCATGTGCACTCGGGTGCACCGTGCACTCATTGTGCATTTTAGAAGCGTGCAACTATACAAAACAGAAGCATGCAACTATTATAAACAAAAGCATGCAACTATGTTCCCATATTAACAATTGTACTTTTCATATAAATAAATCACACTTTTCAGCATAAAAAGTTGCACGCTTCTAAAATGCACTATAAGTGTACGTACAATTCCTAGCCTTCAGCGATTGACCTCCAAGGCCCAAACATTCATCCTCTCCAAGCATTTGTATTGTTTATTCTCAAGTATTCAGAGTCTAATAAGTTTCCTCTTCAAATCCAAAACAAACCCTGAATCAAAGATTATATTGAAAGACCTTCAATTTTCAATTCAAACCTCATTGATCTGGATTATCAGTGAAGAAGGCGCATCTGAAATTGTGAGAAATTATAATTAATGGAAGGTTTATTGGTGCGCATGTGCATCGAGGCGGCAACTGAGAATGCCGGGGCTGTCGAGAAGTGGCGGAGGCAGCGGCGGACTCTTGAGCGGCTGCCGTCTCATCTCGCCGACTCTCTCGTCCGCCGCCTCCTTCAGCGCCGCCTGCTTTTTCCTTCCCTGCTCGAGTATGTCCTCAGTGCAAACCTTGGGATTTTCTTAATTATTTGGGTTGATTATGTAATTATTCAGCTGTTCGTGTGACGTTTTGCTTAAATCTGAGTTTTAGGTCATTTGCGTCAACTATGAATTATCAGATGAATTCATGCGAACGGTGTATTTTATTTGTTTATGCATTATACTTGTACTCATTTTCGATTGTTATTCTGAAATGTTCTTGAGAAAATGTTGAATTCGTCTTTGAGGAGTTCATTGATCTGGCTATATATAGTTTGCAGAATCTGAATTATCTGGAAATGTGATATGTTTTATGTTTATCCAAATGGGTGACTGGACCGAATTTTAATAGAGGCACACTGATTTTGAAGTAAAAGAATCATCCATCTGAATTGATGATCAGAGATGTTATTGTGCCTGCATCTAAGTTGCTATGTTACTAAACCAGTCTAGATTTTTGAAAGATTTTAATGTTGATCAGTATTTATTGTGGTAAGCAGTAGTTGATCCATGATCGGCTTTAACTTTTCGGGATTAATGTCAATTTATGTCATTTTAGCAATCACTGAACGAATATTATGATAGGAGTTCATCTCTTTCTATTATAGACACGATAACATAGTGGCTGCTTTGCTTCCTCAGTTATTTATATGCTGTATTTGACATCTTCCTTTATATGTCATCCCTCAGAGTTTTCAAATACAGTGTAGAGGAAATCAATTTGAGAAGTGAAAGCTGTGTAGATGCAGAATGGATGGCATACTTGGGTGCATTTCGCTATCTGCGTTCTTTAATTCTGGCAGACTGCCATAAAATCAATAATTCAGCTCTTTGGAATATTACAGGTGTGAAGATGAAGCATCTTTAATTTATTCAGACCCTTGGTTAGAAATATGAGTGTGGCATTTCATCTGCCTATGCCAACATGTTCATGCTTAGTACCATGTTTCTTTTCTGGTTAAGCTGTTCTCGCTTTTACTTTGCTTAAGTTGTTAAATAGCTCTCACGATAAATTTGTAGCAGCTAGAAATATTTACTTCTTATAGATCAAGTTCCTTTTAAGACCATTCAGTTGGAATTTCTTTTATGTAATATTTTCATTTCCAGCTGTTGGTATCAAAAGATCATTGTGCTCTGAATTACTGGGCATGCAATCCTTAAAAGAGATAGTTCATCCCTTATTACTTGCTTTAGCATGAATGATTAGTAAATTGTTTTAAGTTTCAAGCTTGCAATTAAATTATTCAGAAAATAAGTTGATATAGTTTTTATGTTTATGACATTTTGTAGTGCTAGCTGCAGAGCTAGTAAGTTTTTTTATACATGTTTCATCTGAAATGCCTTCATTTTATTCGGATCATATTTCGTATGTTAGTCATAAGATTTTTTTCATTTCTTTCAGGCATGACAAGTTTAAAGGAGGTGGACCTTTCAAGATGCTCCAAGATAACAGATGCTGGGATCAGACATCTGTTATCACTTCCAGCTCTTGAGAAGTTATGTATTTCAGAAACAGGTGTTACCGCTGTTGGTGTTGCGAGTCTTGCTTCATTGACTAACTTATTGTTCTTGGAACTGGGAGGTTTACCTGTGTCTGATTCCGCTCTGAGTTCTCTTCAGGTGAAAACCTGTGCACTCCCCCTCTCCCCCCCACCACACAAAATGGGATGATTTTGGACCTAGTTACTGAATTTGGTTTCTTCCCTGGTCTTGAGTCTTGTCTTTGCTATTAGAGAACTTAGGTGAAATTTTGGTATCATGTTGCTATGCTCCTTCATCATCTTTTCTTGGCACCTTCATAGTTCGGATGATACAAAAATGGACAATGCAACAATTTTGTTTTGTACAGTGGTCATTTTGAATATTTCTTTCTTACTATGCATTGTATTGTAACAAGGATATCAATGCTTGCTCAAATGACTGACATAATTTGAAATTCTTAGGTTCTCACTAAGTTGCAACATTTAGACCTTTGGGGGAGTGAGATATCTAATGAAAGTATGGCTCTCCTCAAGTTATTCCCAAGTTTGAGTTCCTTAAACCTAGCTTGGACGAACGTAACGAACCTGCCAAACTTGTGCTCTCTTGAGTGCTTAAACATGAGTAACTGTACAATACATTCTCTATTTGAAGAAGATGATCATAAAGCTTGTCTCCAGAAAGTTATACTAACTGGAGCTAGAATTACTAATGTTTCTGTACCCTTCCAGTTTGTGGACACAAGTAAACTCAGTTTCTTGGATATATCCAACTCCTCACTTCAGTCGTTCAGCTATTTGTCAACTATGAAAGCGATCACTGATTTGAACCTGAGTGGTTGTGATCATCTGGCTGACGATTCAGTCCAGCAGATCGCACGCATGGGAGCAAATTTAAAACACTTGAATATCAGCAATACAAAAGTAAGTTCTGAAGGCATTGGAGCATTAGCTGGACACGTTCCCAATCTCAAGACACTTTTATTGTCTGGCACCCCCATTAATGATACAGCTTTCTCGTATATCAGCATGATGCCAGCACTCAAAATCATCAATCTGAGCAGAACAAATATTAAAGGTATGATAAAGCAGTTTTACCCTGCTACTTGTTTGCATTTCGCTTTGTATTATTAGACATATTAGTTGTTTCATTAAAGGGTATTGGTTTGATAGTATTAGTTGTTTCATTAAAAAGAATTAGTTGTTTTACTATAAAGTGATAGTTGCAAAACAGTTGTGCGGTAAAACTGTTTTACATAAGATAAACTCTTAATGTTTTTACTCTCCAGGTTTGATTCACCAGGGGAACGATACTCGTGATGGGGTTCCATCATTTTCTGCACTTGAAAGTCTTCATCATTTAGAGAGCTTGGATCTGGAGTTAACACATATTAAAGATACTGCACTTGGCCCTCTAACAAAGATAGGCAAATTGAGCTATTTGTATCTTCAAAGTGTCTCCCTTACTGACGCATCTCTGTACCACATCTCATCTGCTGCAAAGCTGATACATCTCGGTGTTCGTGATGCTGTGCTTACCAATACTGGGCTCGATGCTTTCCTTCCTCCTCCATCGTTGGAAGTGCTTGATCTCAGGGGATGCTGGCTATTAACAAGGGATGCTCTCTTACTTTTCTCCCGTAAGCATTCTCAAATTGAAATAAGGCATGAGCTTGTTGAGATACCTGATAAAAGAAGACTGCATCTGTCATCTCCGTCAAAGTGCAAACACAAGCAGGGAAAAATGTCCGTGTTGCCCCTTATATCTGATCAAACTTTTCTGGGTGAGATTTAAAATATACCTCCGCCGAGTTTTTCATCGATGATGACTAATGTAATAATGATCAATGATGTCTCTGCAGATCAAAGATTGAAATATAGCAGAGAAGAATTGTTCGCGATGCAATTTTCACCTGCTGCACTTTCTACTTCCAATGAACATGGTATTTTAATACCTTAATCTGGGTTAAATGCTGGAATTTTTACCTGTTAATGTATGAATGTAGGGTTTGTACTTGTACTCAGTGTTGTATTTTGTTAAAACAAAGTATTGCCAGGAACTTTGTAATCGCGGAGGTCGCACTTTGTTCTTTGTGCAAACACAAAGTTGTGATTTTAACATTATTATGTTTGAATTCTTGCATGTCCTCTTGTTGGAAATAAGGTAAACATACTGTAACTGCACTTAGCGTTCTCTTTTTTTAGTTATGTTGGAAGCGTTGCAGCTTAAAACATATTCATGATCAATGGCAGCAACGACTTGCTGCATAAATGGATTCGTATTCCACTGAAACAAACATGTGGCGCTGAATATTTGGCTTCTGAGTATGGTAAAGTGCATTTTTGAGGGGCATGACTAAGGGGTCTTAAGCTGTCTGTTTATAATATGTTCACAAGATCCACAAAAAAATGGAAAAAATATATAGAATTGTTCATTTATATATAAATAAATGTTAGTAAATTATTGATGAACAATATATAGTAAAAATCCCTATAAGAATATTCTAATATAGGAATAATTTTTTTATAGTAATAAAAAATCACAGTCCCGATTCGGGACAAGTTATATTTAGGAATAAATTCTACATTGTAATGAGTCATATTTTTTTGATCCCGTCTTAAGGATTCCCTATATGAATATTCTATATAGCAATAACATTTTTATAGTAATAAAAAATAATGGTCTTGATTGAGGACCAATTATATTTAAAAATAATTTTTACATTGTAATAAGTCATATTTTTTCGATTTCGTCTTAAGGATTTATGCCTCTGTGACATTATTTATTAAAAAAATTATATATCACTACACTAAATCTAAGATAGTCTAAAATATTTATCTAGGGTTGATTCTGAAACATCTTAATTTTATGGTTTGTCACTACATCCTTCAACTTGAGTGTACGTAATAAGTTGTCTGATTAATTCATACATGTATTTTGTACTGCCAAAATGCATGTATTTGTTTCAGTCAAATTCATAGTTACATGAATTTGTTAATGAATTTATATACATATAATATTGCATGTATTATATTGAATATTATTTTTAAAGAAAAAATTGATATTTTTTTATATAAAATTCTATTTAAAAATGATTTTCTTATTGTAATATTTTTTCTCGGTTGCAACAATATGAATATATGAAATTTTTATTGTAAATACTTTTTTAGTAGACACAAGGTGCTCTGTGCAATTTAAGTGCATTTTTTAAACCTTGCCTACTTTTTAATATACGAACAAAAATGTGTCCAAAATACAAAATAATATTTTTCATTCTTTAAATTAATATTCTTTTTTTCCACTGATTTTTCAATGGAAATTGATACTGCAAAAAGGAAAAAAAAAACTGTTCCGCAGAAATTACTTTTTAACGTCCGAGTAGTAGAATAATTAATGTTCGATCCAACTGAGTTTTTTATTTTGGAAATATGCAAGTGCTAAATAACAAAATGTATAAAGTTAAAACACAGCAGAGCTAAAACCAAGTATCTCATGGCACAAGCTAAAGACCCAATTTTTCAACCCAAGTATATCATTAGCTTCAAGTTCAGAAGTGAACAAAAAAATGTAGAGATAATAGTTACAATGTGTAAAAGATTCAGTAGAACTATAAAAATAAAGAAGAACCGAGTTTACACAGTTTAATAAAGGAGTACCAAAAAATCTGGTATAACTATGTAAAAGCGGACCATGTTTTTTTCCATTGCTTTGCCCAATTATTTCAAGCTCTTGTACATGTTGTTAATGACCTCCTGCAAAAACGAGAGGTATCAGTACAGGTAAGATAGCAACAGAAGATATTGCAAATGACACGTAAATGTTGTTAACAAATCTTTGCTCAAATCACACTAAAACCAACGTTGGACCAGGAAAAACATGCAGGCCTTGCCCAATATCAGGATAAAATCATAAAAGTTTCAACTTGTGCACCAGAAAAATGAAAACATGATAGAGTGGTCAAAAGATAACCCACCTGATAGTATTTGAGCATCTGGGGCCTTTTTTTCTTGAATGTTGGTGTGATAAGGTCCCGTTCCATGTCAAATGGAACTGGATCAAGGTGCACAGCTTTAATAAATTCGAAACCCTTCAACTGCCAAACACCAATAGCTAGGTTCAGAATAACATTTTAAAGAATATTCAATAATTTCTTTTTTCCTTTTTTACAAATTATGGTAGTTCGAAAAATTAAGTAGAGAGAGAGAGAGGGAGAGAAACCTTCTTCTCTTTTCCAATCTTAGAGAGCTCCCCAATAAAGTACTCTTTTACTTTGGTGTTTTCACAGAGGGCCTCAAAGTCTCCTGATATACCAGCCTCCTCAGCGCATTGCTCCACCGCTTGCTTACCCGGGTTTATAACAGCAACAAGATAAGACTCAAAGCTGTTCCCGTATATCCATATCTGCAATAAAAAAATAATATGATGCATTTTAAAAACCAGAATTACAAGTGTGTTTCACAAGATCATATTTCTAACCAAAGATCTATCAAAATTTACATTCTGCAAGTCCATTGCCAAATAAGAAAAAGAAAGTATAACAAAATATATACCGAGTCAATAGATGAAGCTAGACCATAGATGTTTTCCAAGTTCTCTACTGCAACATATTCTCCTTGTGACAGTTTGAAAATGTTCTTCTTACGATCAACAATTTTCAAGGCTCCATTCGCTTGCCATTCACCAATATCCCCTGAAAAGATACAGATTTAACAAACAAACTAAACAGGATTAAAAAAAAAAAAAAAACTTGAAATCAATTCCATATAACCACATGAACAAACCTGTATGAAACCAGCCATCAACAAAGACTTCTTTGGTAAGGTCTTCACGTTTGTAGTAGCCAGAAAACAAAGTATCCCCCCTTATGCATACTTCTCCACGTGCACTTGTTGAAAGTGCATCATACCCCATTTCAGGAACAGATTCCAGACAAACATCCACATTGGGCACTGGGGGACCCACTGTGCCCAGCATATCCATCTCATGTGGTATCGAAACAAACGTACCAGCACAAGTTTCTGTCAACCCTGCATTCACAAACAAAATAAAAATGCTAAGACACCGCCAGCAATCAGGAAAGGATTTATCAACTTAGGACCCGAAAGATAGAATAACAATCAATTTGGGCCCTGAAGATTAATACATCAATTTAAGACCAAAAAGATAGACCCACAAATTTAAAGGCTTGTTTGACAACTTGTAATTCACAGTCTTAATAATAATATATAATGATATTTAATTATATTTATTTTTTAGTTGTTCTCGTGCATATGAGATTCATCTATCACATTTTTTTTAGATTATCATTTTAAATTTATCTTTAAACAACTAAAAGTTATAAGATGTAAACAAAGTTTTAAATTTCTACGGTATTAATTGATAAGTTTTATCTTTCAGGCCCTTTATTCATGTTTTTATCTTTCATGCCCCAAATTGATAGTTATTCTATCTTTCAGGCCCTGGATGTATAAAAAGCCTTATTAAATATAAAGTATTAATGGACACAACAGTAATTGAAAAATGGATCATCTAAAGTTTAAATAGAGAAACAAGATTAGGTAAAGTCAATAACAGCATATAATTATTATATATTGGACTTCAGATCTTCTGGCCATTAAGCAGGGCCTTCCAACTGGAACTCAGGCAGTCTCGCAAGTTTGCACATATTAACAGTCACTCGCATTTAACCAGAGGGGGAATTTTTACTTAATTATCCAGATTCTTATAACCAAATAACAGGAAGTATTCATAACAATTAATTTAAGGTTCCAACTTCCAACCCCATTCTTGAAGCCAATTACCTGTATACTCCCAACTAAGTAAAGAAATTAAGTTTCATAGGAT